>JZKD02S0617524.1:581128-594456 GCA_000966675.3 Picea glauca
AGAAAACTCGAAGGTTTTTCAAGATTATAGAGTTTGGAAAAACACTTAAAAGAGAACTCTCTCAGTTCCTTTTTCGTAAAATAATCTGGACGAGACCGAAAAAGAGATAAATTATCGCTCATCAGACACTTACTTCAAATACTTTATCGAGCGTGGAAATAGCAAGGTCGCTCAGCGATCTTTTCATGTTTAGAGAGTCTGAAAAGAGCTTAAAGAGGAATCCAGGTGGGTTCCTTCTTCGTATAACCTTGTGAGCCTGAAAAAGTGATAAAAGTATGCTCGACCACGTTCTCATGTATTTACGAGCGCAAGAATGGAAAAAAATGATGCTCAAGGTTTTATGTAAAAACCATAAAAAACAATCGAAACACACGATGTAAAAAGAAAAACTATGTCCATATCCCGATATTTGATCATCCAAGTCATCACACCTGCAAGAGTTACACTCATCATAACACTAGTGATTAGGGTTTAATTGATAAATAATTATAAAAACCCAAAATGATATAGTAAAAGTAAATAAAATGAGTAAATACTCTTTTTTACCACATCATTTTACATTTCACTATTGAGCTCAAAAAACCCCTCTTTTGCCCTCCAAATTTGGCGTCAATTTGCGGGAGCTACGAGAGACCATTCAGCGAGTTGTCTGTGACATTAAGGTAAGCTCTTTGTCCTTGACATTTTCATGGTTTAAATTTGTGATTTCATTGGTTAAATGTTTAGTTTTGAGTTGAGTTTTTAAGCCCTACATGCACGCTGCAATTCTCGCAGGCGGGCCATACGGGGCCTACAAGAATGAGGCGTTCTCATAGGTGAGCCTAAGGCCACCTGCGAGGTTCTCACACTATGCACACAGGGAACCTGCAAGAACCGCAAAGCCCAAATTTTTTTAAAATTTTTAGCCAATGAAAAATACCCAAAGCATGAAAAAAGTTATTAATCCTCTTATTCTGTTCCTTGTGCAGGTAATTGGCCATCACCATGGTACTTGAGTGGCATGAAAGAGAACATGAAGAGGATAATGCAATGGCCTAAAACCATCCACCTACCATAGTTTCTTTGAGATATTGTGGGCTCTAAAAGTACTTTCATATCCTGGGCATGAGGGCCCAAGTCGGACTATTAGAGTATCTGGTGCGTATGTGGGACCCAGATCAGCAGGTTTTTCATGTGGGAGCTCACACACTATCCATAGACATTGAGGACATTTACTTTCTGACAAGATTGTCTCAACGCAGATACTATGTCAGCCTGACTGGTAGTAGAGTTGGTGGGATAAAGATGAGTGAGTACTGCAATCAATACTGCGTTCCTGAGGCTGAGAGGAAAAAAGGAAAAGTAGCTATCTGGGGGGTACAAGACTTGAACCTTCATACTATCCTTTTTACTATAGCTCGGATGGCTGGGAGTTCTGCTTCGCATATGGCATTGCAGAGTTAGTTCCAGTACACCATTGAGTGTACTGAGCCTCGAGTATTCAACTTGACAGATGTTGTGCTTCGCAGTATCAAAAACAATTGACCAAATGTAGGTGAGGTGACTTGAAGCAATTCGGGTATGGATCTTTGTTGGTGTCCTTATTCCTTGAGAGGGTCCCCGTATTTAGACTGCAGGTTGAGTGGAACATACTGGGTCCCAGGGATCCAATGATGTTGAGATGGTGTCGGTTCATGGCCTGGCACGTAGCAGGACCGATCGTCAAGTACGATGATATTTTCTTTGAATGGCTTCAAACCCAGATGTTGATGGTCGATGACTATGCTTATGTTGGGTTGGATTTCCGAGGAGATTCGGACTTATCACTACCAGAGGATACTCAGTGGGGTGACCTTGGTAAGAAGTACATGCATTTTCTCTTTTTAAAGATTTTTTGAATTTTTTTATCATATTCAAATGTTTTTGTTTTATATGTTTGTCCAAAGACTAATACAAAATCATTTTTTGATAACACAGATGTTGGACCTTACAGACCTCCCGATGCTTCTCCCATCTAGCGGCGAGGAGAGGTAGACACAACACCATAGTATGCTGAGGATTATCAAATAGTGGAACAGAATCTAGAGGGCCTTAATGCAAACATTCCAAATATGACTCTGGAAGAGGTTCCACAATGAGATTAGTGTCATACTGTAGGGGTATCAACAACTATGATTCGAATGCTCCATAGGGTTGCTAGGGAATTCGTGTGCTGCCGTGAACGTCATCCATGACGTCACTTTGTAGAAGCTATAAGCTTCAATTTTTTACATTTTGGTCTTCGGACAAACTTTTTGTAAAAAATCTTTTGATCGTTATATATACAGACGACTTCTACCGGTTTACTTTATATTGTGTGAAAATCAATTTGTTTAATTTATAAATGATTCAAATGTATGTCCAATACATAATTAGCCAATGCATCTGTTAATGTATTTAGACATCTAGGAATATGTTGATATTCAATCTGATCAAAATAACGTTCTAAGAGGCGAATTCGCAAATATACCCGTACCAAAGTAGGACTTCGAATAAAGTAAATATTACTTAACTGTAGTACTACAAGCTACGAGTCCAGTCGCACAACCAAATGACGAATTTCGAGTAAGATAGCATCAACCAATAATTCAATAACTGCATTATACTCTGCAATGTTGTTGGTTGCATGGCCGAGGCACACTCCTCATAAACATACAAGTTCATTTGTTGGTGCATAGATTGCCCATGCAGCGAATGCAAGGTTCTGAGTACTACGGCTAGCGCCATCAGCGAAGCCAATATAGGGTAGCAAAAACTCCGACATCTGAAAATCAAACACAATGTCACATAAGGGCAGAGACCAGATAACGACAAAAGAAAACTATAGTAACACACACAAAGTATGATACATTAAAATACAGGTACTTGTGCACAAATGATTTATGCATAGCACTTCTTCAAGTACAACCCATTCCTAGGTTCACTCAAAGGGATACCATCATAAGCTACCAGCTCATATGCTCCTTTTTCCAAAACTCAGAGAACAATATTAGGACCTCGCCACATTGGTTCAAATTTCCCAGCTCCTAACACATATCGATCCTGATCATAGAGAAGAACAAGATCACCTTCAGAGAAAACATGAGACTTGACATGCTTGTCATACTGTGCCTTGACACATTTCTTCTGGGCTTCTATTACTAGAGTGGCATCACGTTGAGTTTCATCTAAATGCATTAGATACAATAGACGTTCTTCTTCAGCAAAAGTGTTGGGTAAGATTTCAACAACTAGCTTCAGAGAGGGTATCTCGCATTCTATAGGAATAATGGCTTCCACACCATAGACTAATCAAAAAGGCGTAAACCCAGTAGCGGATTTGACAGATGTCTGGTATGCCCACAATGTCGAGAACAACATTGTGTGCCAACTTGTTTTATGAATTCCTATCATCCGTTGGAGCATAGTTATTAGAACTTTGTTGATTGCTTCGACTTGACCGTTAGCTTGTGGATAATAGGGTGTTGAGTTATCATGGCGAAGACCCAAATTTTCCATAAGTTTAGACATCATAAAATTCCTAAAGTGGCTACCGTGATCAGTAACGATATCTTGGGGGACACCAAAACGTGCTATGACATGATTAAAAAGAAACAACGATGTGGTATTTCCAATATTATCAAATGTCGGCATCGCCTCGGCCCATTTCATAAAATAATCAATGGCTACAATGATGTAACCATGCCCCTCGACTGAGTGAGGGTGACATGTCATGAAATCGATGCCCCATTTTGCAAAAGGACCAACTGAGACCACAGGATGAAAAGGAGTAGGATGTGACCGAATTTTCTGATTATAGGTCTGGCAGGCATGGCATTTCTGAATGACAGTAATGTAGTCGTGAAACAAAGAAGGCCAAAAATATACTTCGCATAAGATCTTCTGGACAGTATCATACCCAGACATATGACCACCACATGCTCCAGAATGACAGTCATTTAGAGCTTTCTCGGCTTCGTTGAATGTTAAACAACGTTGAAAAACAGAGTCAATTCCCCAACGATAAAGAGTATCCCCGAGTATAATGTATTGACGATATTGATAGCATATGAAACGCCGTTCAGTACTAGACAAAGAAGGCTGAAAAGTTTGGGTTTGGAGATATATAATGATATCCCCATACCAAATATCATCAGTTCTAATAAGGAAAAGAGATTCATCAGGTAATGAATCTAGTGCTACATTTTCCGTTGTGGAATGAGGAAAATCACATATCAACTCAGCAAAAACTAATGACTTCTTGGACTTGGCGCGATCGAATTCCAAGTCAAACTCCTGGAGTATGACAATCCATTTGGAGTATTTTCCCCCTAGCAATTGACGTGTCAAAATATGTTACATAGGGTTGCAATGAGAAATCACCGTAGTCTTGCGTGAGAGGATATAATGCCGGAAGCATTGGACGACTTGAACGACAACCAAGGCCAGTTTTTTGACATGCTGATACTTGATTTCAGTTGGTGTGAGACTTCGACTCAAGTAGTAAACAACATGTTCGTCATGCGCATCATCCTCTTGGATGAGAACCATACCAATAGTATACTCTGAGGCAGCAAGATAAAGGAAATAATCGCGACTGTAATCGGGAGGAAAGAGAAGTAGAGCTCGCGTGAGGGACAACTTTAAAGATTCAAAAGAATTGTTGGCAATGGTATCCCAGACGAACTCTGAATATTTCTTTAATAGATGTGTAAAACCACGAGTTATCTCGGCGTAATTAGGGATAAAACGACGAAGAAAGTTTGCTTTCCCCTGCAAACTTTGTAATTGGTGCAATGTATAAGGAGGAGGGAGATTAACAATCGCCTCAACCTTAATAGGATCCACCCAAATCCCTTGACACGAAACGATAAAACCTAGAAGATGGCCAGATTCCACGCAAAAAACGCATTTATGAGGATTTAAACGTATACGATAGAACCAATAGCGAACGAAAATGGCTCGGAGGTGGGAAGGGTGATCAACTCTATGCATAGAATGAGCAGGTAAATCGTCCAAATAGGGTTGAACGATATGCTTAATATCATGAAAAGCATAAGACATAGCACATTGAAACGTCGCGTCAACGTTCTTAAGACCAAAAGGAAGTTTCTTATAGGCAAAAGTACCCCAAGGACAAATAAAAGCAGTCTTATGTTGGTCCTCGAGAGCAATGTTTATTTGATTATAGCCGAAGAAACCATCCATGAGAAAGAAGATTTCACTTCCGGCACAGTCATCGACAATCTGGTCGACGAAAGGGGTAGGAAAGTTGTCTTTAGGACAAGCTTTGTTAATATCCCTATAATCAACACATACACAAATACTGTCACCTTTCTTGTCAATAGGGACAAGATTAGAAACCCATTTTGTAAGAGCCACCGGATAAATAAATCCGTCTTTCAAAAGTTTCTCGACTTCAAGTTTTATAGAAGCTGCTTTACGTGGCTGAACTAGACGAAGGTGTTGCTAGAAAGGTTTAGCTCCAGGGTATGTCTTTATCTCATGTACAACAATTGCAGGGTCGATACCTGGCATCTCTTTGTAGCTCCAGGAGAAGATGTCATGAAATTATTTGAACAAAGATGTATATGTGACGATTTCATCTGAAGAGCATGAAGCTCCAATATGAATATTTTCAACAATTACAGGTTTAATGGATATGTCAATGGGAATCATGGGTGAGATGTTACTTAAATTCCCTTGAGCAAACACATCATGTGAAGTCGTGGGAACCGTCGAAATGACAACAATGGTCGATGGAGTCGAAATCCATTGATAGTTCTCAAGAGTGTGTTTTTCTAGAAAAAGTATGGAATGTTGATGTCCATCGTCCCAAGGGGTGTCCTCCATGATGGACATGATCATCTCGTCAGTGAGAAAAATAACACGAAAAGGATCCGGAGACAACTCATCCAGAGAAGAGATAGAAGGTGTTTCCAATTGAATGGCTTGATAAGCAGACTCAACCGGACTTAACGACATGACGTCGTCAAAATAAAAATGATCTCCAGGGTTAAGGACAATCCAAGGGTCGTGTGACGCAGGAATTTCATGAGGCATAGTGGAGATCATGTTGATAGAAGCAACGGACGGGCGTGGAACATCGGGTGGTGGAATGGGGAAAGTACTGACACCGAAGTCCTTTAAAAGGCCTACACCGATGTTCTCATAACCTGGTGGGGTTTTAGCAATAAATGACACGTTGCCAGTACATATATCAGAATTGAAGAAGGCAAGTTGATCTTTAGTAACTACCTTTCCTTGATGAGGAAAACGTACTACATGGAAAAGTGTTGACACAACGACGCGCATGGAATCGATCCAGATGTGGCCAAGCAAAATATTATAATCAAGTGGAGTGTCAAAGAATTCCACTTATAATTGGACCATCTTACCTTCTAGTGTTATAGGCAACGAAGAAAGAACACCGTAAGGCTTAAAACCAGAGCCATTGAAGGCTTTAAGAGTGTTTGTGATTCATTCAAGGGAGGAGAGCCAATAGCTTTCCAACAAGCAAAAGACATTACACACGTTGAGGCACCCTCGTCGATAACAGTTCGGCAAATTTTCTTGTCAGAGACAACAACTTGGATTTGAAACGCGAGTTGAGGTAACTGTGGAATATGATCATCCAAGTCAACGAATATGAGATTCGTATATGTCGGGTAAATTCCACCAATATCTTTTAACAGTTCCTTCCATTGTGCAGGACAAGACTGAAGGACTTCAAGGGCTGACATCGCTGAAGGTGCCTGGGCCAGATCTTCAACAATACTATAGTTATGGGCCACACGAGCATGAGGATTGAAAGCCGATTTCCTAACGACACCTTTTGGGGGTGGTCGCAGAACTGTATCAAGGCTCAATCGTTCGAGATGAAGAGGACCGCTTGTAGGTGGAGTCACTAGAGAGGGTTGGACCAATGTAGGAGGAAAATCGTCAAACTTCTCCTTATATGGAGTATAATCTTTGGCTCTAGTCATGAGTGCAATGTTGTTTTTCTTAGAATAACCAGTACACATTAAAACATATGATGTCGTAGAAGAGGAGGGTTGGTCTTGAATGACCAACTGAGCCTGTTGTTGGGACGGGAAGGGTTGGGACAAGACAGCTGGTGTAGATGGTTTTGGGGTTCCTTGAAGGAACTTAGTGACCTCGGAACGTTGTGACTAATCCTTCGTGTAGTGATCGTCACCAAAGATAAGGCAATGGTATCGTGGTTTGTGCTTATCCCGATCTTCAACAGGAGTGGTTTTAGTTTTCTCTGCTTGATTATTATTTTTTCCCTCCTTATTCTTGCCTCTCCCCTTTTTAGATTTGTTTTTACCCGCTGGGGTAGATTGGACAACATTGACCTCAAAAGTTTTACTGGTGGGAGCGGTAGGAGACGGAGCATTTTGAACATTAGAAGAAGTAGATTTAGGGATCGTACTTGAAACAGAATGTGAGTGGGATTGGTTAGTACCAATCACACTGTCAGCTGCATGAGAGGCAGCTGGAGTAGTTGAAGTGCTAGAAGTACCAGGACAAGGTAATTCAGGTAGAAAATCGTAAAGTGTTCCTGTTTGCGAATAAACGAGATCAAGATATTGAGCATGACTTATAGCCTGCTCCTCCATGACAACACCACCCATAGCAATGTCTTTACAAATTTTGTTCACAAAGGATTTTGTAAACCATTCTGCCAGTAATTGATCCGGGAGTTCAAGTTTAATGAAACGTCGTCTCCTTCGCCACTCATGGATATGATTGGATATATGAGTGCCTTTAGTCTATTTGAAGGAAGTCAAAATATCAGTCCCGGTATCATAACGGATCAGTAACTGGTAATGTGTAAGGAAAACCATAGCTAGGGTGTTGAAATCAGAGAAGAAACCTCGTGGCAATTCGATATACCACTTCACAGCAGAACCGGTAAGGGTTCGTTGAAAAAGACGTAAATGAATAGAGTCATCCATCAATGAGTTGGATGAACACCATAGGTGAAAATTCGTAATGTGATTGTTCAAGTCCTCTCCCACTTTGCCGTCGAATTTAGTAATGTCTGATGGAAGCTTGGCTGGAATAACAGGCCATTGGGGAGAGTGACGAATAGGATCATTTAAAATCCTAGACAAATCTGGAAAATCCAAAGTAGCAAGAAAAGGAAACTGTCGATTCACCTGCGGGTACCGATGGCTTTGGGGTGGAAGCTCTGTCGGCAAACTAGTAGGACCATAAGAAGTCTGCCCATAATGGGAAGACCCAGGCAGATTCGGTGGTGGTTGGAGAGGATAGTAGTTCCAGGGATTGTAACCTTGAGTTTTATTAGGGACCTTAGTTTGAGAATTCTGACCCTGACCCCAAATAGGATTGGGTATACCTGGATATGGTTGGCCCCCCAGTCGTTTCAGGAAGATTTTTTATCATCTGATTCCAATACTAGGCCAAAGCAAGAGGTATATTTTGCCAAAAAGGTGGGGTTGGTCCCCCTATTGTAGGTGGAGTTCCAAATGGAAATTGAGTAGTAATTGGAATATGTCCGGTAAGAGGAAGTTGAGTTGTACCACCTTGTCCACCAATGGGAACCTACAAGTTTGGTGTAATGGATGGGATAGTGCCACTAGGATTAGGATTGCCAGAAGGAAATTGAGGGAGCATTGGAATAAAACCGGGAATAGGGTGCCTAGGAAGAGAAGGACCACCTGGAGAACCGGATGGATTTTAGAGATGTGTTGGAATAGAAGCATTCAACAAATCATTCAACACATGGTATCAGGGTGGTAGAGTCGGAGTGACATTGGGAGTTCGCTGTGTGTTTATAGAAGAAAGACCGGCATTGGTAAAGCCGGTTGGGACACTCGTAATATTCGCGAGATGGGCCATTTTGGCAGGGAGAGTAAAGTGATAAGTGGTAGTCAATGGTATAGTCTCTGTCTCAGAAAACATTGGAGGGTTGATTTCTGAGACCACAGGCGAACCAGGACTAAAAAGGGTCCTGCGGAAATCACCGGCAGACCAAAATGGATCTTGGCCTTCTACACCGGGAAAAGGCCCAACGGGTGATCCAGAAGAAGTAACAACTAGTTCTCCGGAAGAATTCAGACGTCTAAAAGGGCGCTAATAATTACTAGGAAGTTGAAAATCCTCCCGAGTATTTGTAATTTGAAAACGTTCGAGAGAGTCAGTTTGTTCCAGTTGTGGTGTGGTGACGACTAGGGCTTCACTTGGCCCAGGAGAGCCTCCAGGTGTGCTTGTGGGCAAGGGTTGCAAACCTTCCAGATTCTCTAGAGATAAACCCTGCATTCTACATGAACGACGTGGAGGAGATATTGTAAATGAGTAACAAACTTCATGAAGAAAATCTTATGGTCAACTTTGAGAAACAAACAACACGCGCTAGTAAACAAAATCTAGGAAGAAAAACCAAGCAAACAAGACCTTCTAATTTCGAAGCCACTAGTTGGTGATGAAATCCAACGTCGCAACAACGAGATGAGAAGGGGCTAGGCTAGGGTGGAAAAGTTACACTGATGACCTGCTTAACAGACTTACACCATGGTGAAAGCTCCCACACATCATCGTGGGTATATCCTCGAAGGAGCCCGAGTGAGTTTGGTCAACGTAAATTCCAGGTACTGTGAAGACTTTCCCCTCCACAGTCATCTCGGGTAAGAACCTAGAGAGATAGGCCACTAAGGTCACCACCAACAACAAGAAATCCTGGGGGAATAGTCGACAGTCTGATCCACATGCAAGGGCATGGTATCTAGCCCGAAATCAACTCAAAAGGATTCCACTCATCATTGTGGGTATACCTCCGAGTTATCCCCATAATGCATGCAATCTCTACACTGATATCAACAAATCAGGGTGAGTAACTCTGCCAATACCAATGCGACCTCGTGCTTGACCCTTATGTGAGAAGGGCTTCCCAGGACAAGATGCTTCAAATGGAATTTAACACTCCCTAACACAATATGCTATTGTGTGTTTTGTGATTTTGTAGAGTGTATCTCTCTTCCTACTCGAAAGCGCTAGCCTAGGTAAATGTTGGTGTAAAAGAGCCCTAGAAAAGAGTTACTAGATAAATTTTATGATTACACAGTGTTATTAAAAGATTTTGTTTACTCAAAGGTAATGGAAATGAAACTTATGTTGTATGACTCTGACCCAATAATGCAAGGATGAGAATGAAATATATCACTTTTCATTCAATGAATCCTATGTATGGGAGAGAGAGAAAGTTTTCCAGATAAACCTTGAACTGCAATGCAAAATTTCCTTTCAAATGCCAATGCAAACAATCATTTATCAAATGAAAATACTCTATTGTGTCTTTTTCAAATACTTCAACAATCTCAAGAATTTGATTTGCAATGTTTTCTGAAGACAAAAACAATTTCTTGAAAGAAAAACTTTGTTGTTCACTTTTCGAAAAGGACCCTCACTATGCCAATGAGAGCACAAAAAATCAAATTAACGAACAAGCAAATAACCCAACTCACTCTTTCAATGAAAGAAAAAATAAAGAGCAAACCAATGTAGTCTTTTCAAATGAAAAAGCAAATGATCTTTCAAACCATAAGAAAATGAGAAAAACCAAGCAACTTAACTTTCAACCTATCACTAGATCTTAACTAATCAAACCCACTCAGATTCTGAAGTCAGAGAGAATGGTTTTACCTAGAAAAGCCAAGAAATGAAAGTCAAGTTCAAAATGACAAGAAAAGCCTTGAAACACTAAGACTGTTCATGTATACAAACAAAGACAAGAAATATACCAAACAAAGGTCCCAGAAACTCATAACAGGCAATCAAACTGATCTGGGCAGTTGGAAATACCAAAACTCAAATCCAAATTTTTGAAAAATGGTGTTCGCAGGCAGGCAATATAACACAGTGCGAGAATCACTGATTATCGCAGGTGACCCTTGAGTAGGGTGCGAGAACCTCGCACTGAAACCTATGGGAAGAGTGCGAACTCTACCTATTCTCGCAAGCTGCAATGAAGTGCAGTGCAAGAATTCCCGAACATAATCAAAAATTTAAAAAATGAAGCAAAGTTCAAAAAGGCTTCTGGACCCATAAGGTAGATCAAGATATCCTGAAGACTCAGAGACTGATAGGACAGGAGAAAAGTGAAACCAGAGCAAATGGCCACAGAAAAACATCAAAAGCCACAAAGAAAATGGGATTTTCCCCAGTATGGTCGCCAATTTTGTTATTGGATAAATCTGTAAGTGCGGACACAAACCGATCTCCCTAGATCGACCTCGATCTAGAACAAAGCAAGACAGAACATGAATCTTTCCCTATATTCTAACCATTGAATTAAATAGGAGGCAAGAACAAAGAACATACCTTATGATCGCTTCCTTTTGTCTTTGTTGCTCCCACTTCGCTCCAGTGCTCTTGTACAGTCAAGACCAAAACAATACAAACCAACCGAAGTGAAGAAAGAACAATCTATTCAACAATCATTCTATGTATATGATCAAGGAGTTATACAATAAAGTAGACTTAGCTTTATGGGAAAGGGACATATTACTGTATCATATTAATGGAAAGTAAAGGTTACAACCTGAGCCTTGATGTTGCAAACTTCCTTTCGATGGCCCTTGGCTCTGACACACACATTTTCTCACTTGCATGAAGAAGATCAACCACCTTTGATAAACTTTGCTGGAGTTTCTTAGTTGTTGTAGTATCAGTCCTTCACACAATTCTTTCACTGATTCTCTAATGAATCTTGCTTCTTCTTGTTTGCTTGCTTAACCTTTTCCATGAGAATTCCCTCAATATATAGGAGAGAATGAATTAGTTACTTGGATAAGAATGATCCGAAAATATCAGGGAATCCGGTACTAGGATAATCATTTGAATGCCATCTCATCCTTCTAGAAGATTCCCTTCTAGAAGCATCAATAATTCATCTTTTTCCTTTCTTTAGAAAGAGTTCACACCCTAGCAGTTCAACACAGTGCAACCTTCTCGCACTCTGGCTTAAGGCAGCCTGCGAGAATCATGCATTCTCGCAAGAAAATATACTAGCAGCCTGCGAACATTCCTCAAAAATGTGATTTCTGGAAAGAGATGAAGGTAACTTTTCTCAGGAGAAAGTTCTAATGAAGAGCCTGAGTACACCATCGTCAATACATCATCATGACGACCAAAATCATGGGTAACACCTTATCAAGTACATGCATGAACATGAGGTATGTAATGTTGGTTTTTCTTCAAATTCCTCTCAATATGAATGCTTTGGTGTTTTTGAAAATCACACAAGAGAAATAGGGTCCAAGTTATTGTTAAAAATGGGCTATGAAGGTAAAGGATTAGGCAAGCATGCACAAGGCATTGCTGAGCCTATTGTTGTTGAAGAGAGGCCCAAGTATTGTGGTCTTGGATATGAACAAAGAGATGGAGCAAATTCCAAAGTTGAGGAGACAAGGGAAAAAGTTCCAAGAACAAATTTTGCTTCAAGTTCAATCCCTTAAGCATGCAAATCTTGTGTTCAAGATGAATGCAAATGTGGGAAACAAGAGAGTTATGACAGCCATGCAGACAATAACATTATTGTTAGTTTTCAAAGGAGATCTTGTAACTCTTCCAATTCACCTCCTCAAGAAGGAGATAAAGGTGAATGTTCAAGGTATAATTCTACCTATCATTCAATTTCTTTTGATTATGTTAAGCATGATAAATTTGCATGTAAAAATGGAAGAAAAAGTCCATGTACATATTGTGATTTATATAAACATCATATTTCAAAATGTTGGAAAAGATTGACCACCTTCAGGAAACTTTACAAGCAAAGACAACTTGAAAAGAAGATGCAAAAGATTTGCACTCATTGTCAGAAGAGGGGTCATCTAATTGACCAATGTTGGACATTGCATCCAACCACTCATCCACAGCACAAGAAGCAAATGGATAAAGAGATTGGCAAGAATGGAAGAGGAGATTCCATCATTGATGTGAGTCAAGATGATTCACAAGAAGATGATTTTCAACAGAAGAATTCACCATTGAGTTGGCTTGGTAAGAAATGGTTGAATTTCTTGAGCAAGTAAGGCTTGCATTTTCTATTGTAGATGCACATTTCAGCCTTATGTATGAATTTAAGTTGAGAGTATGACAAGTTGCAGCAATTTATCAAAACTTGTATGATGCAAGTTGTATGTGAATGCAATTTGTTTGAAGGCATTCTTGTTTGTTGCACAACCTCGCCAGGAGAATGTAAAAGAGGGGTATGATGTTCACTTGTTACAGCCATATATCTTTTTCATATTCAACTCTTATGTACCCATATGTTTTGGGTTTATGTACTTATGTTTGTACTTGAA
>JZKD02S0617524.1:597061-643574 GCA_000966675.3 Picea glauca
GTTTATGGTTGCATCTCTGATATATTTATGTTATATTACTGGATATATGCGATATCTCTGTGCATTTCTTTATTATATCTCCCCTCTCATTTCGTGCCGAAAATAATCCGGATCATGATTGTAACATGATTGGGTATCATGAATGTCGACTTGTCATTGGGAAGGTCGATATGTTTCAAATGAGTCTCGACTTGTGTCGATGTTGTCTTGACGACTATGTGTGTCGATCATGTTTTTCGACTTATGTTTAGTCGATGGTGTTTTTGGCTTGTAAGTCGATTTTGAGTACACCAAGATGCAGGAAAAATCCATGTGCTTTGATGAAGTACAAGATGCGACCATTTGCTTGAAGAGCAAAAAGACTTTGTTGGCATCATTTTCAGTCTTGTATAAATTTGTTTTCAAGATTGATGGTTTTCTTGGTTTGTGACAAGATGTCACAGGAAAGTTTTTGCAACCATTGTAGAGCGGATTGTTTTGATGCCAAAGAGTTCACAAGAGGGACTTGATTCTCAATGGGAAGGCTGGAAGTCTTCCAAGCACAAAGAGAATAGTGGGTCAGCAATAGACAAAGAACAGTGGTTGAGGGACATAGCCAGTTGCAGTGCAAGGCATGTCAAGGTATCCAAGTTATTGTCAAAAAGACTTTTCAAGTAGAATCAGTTGACAAAACTTCGAAGCAGAAGAGTATTGAAGCTCAGGTAGATAATCATCAGCTTTTGTGGGTCCAAAATCCTTTCAGTGGGAAGGTGTGATCAGAATCTGGACCAGGGGTCAAAATTTTTCTCAAAAATCAAAGTTCTCATAATTGCCTCAAAACAAACGGGTGCATAGCCCTCGTCGTCATGAACCCAACACAACTTGTTTGGGTTCAAACAGACGTCAAAGAGTGAGATATTGCGTTCTATTTGAATCATCAAATAGGCAAAAAAAAATGTGTTGACTGTATAGTCTGTACAGATGACATGGAAGAGGTTGTATGATGATGTGGCATGTCCGTACGTTGAGGTGGCAGTTGATGATGTGTCAATGCTGAGTTGGTAGTTGGGAAAATCATGATGAGACATGTGGCATCTTTTTGTCCAATGGTTTGGTGCCACGTGGCCCAGGCATGGGCTGCCACATGGCACCCCATTTGTTTGGTAATGGTTGTTTATTTAAAAGTTATGGAGTCTGTGGGGATCAAACCCCGGACCTCCCCCATTGGCAAATTCTTTGCAAAGTCTGCCCTGCCAATGCACCACACTTTATTACTTGTTATATATATGGTTTGCAATGTATTTAAGTTGCATGTGTTTTGAAATGGGGGCATGGTCTGGGGTGGGTCTTAGCCCCGCCCCCTGGTCATATGCATATTCTATGTAACCACCGACTCACACCTTCCGACCATTTCCATATCGTTTAAAACCTTAGACCTATTTGTATATGTGCGCGGTCACATGGTGACCCATATGCCCACGGTCTTGGCGGTTAGGGGCTAGGCGAGCCCTAACCATCCTACAGTTCACCCGTTTTTTGGTTATGCGCCTGGTGCTAGGTTTTAGCACAATATTGAGTGTGTGAGCTAGGTTGGACACACAGAGGTGCATTTTGGTGAACCAGAGACAACAAGCTTGAAGGAGGAAGATGGCAAGAGGCTCAACTTCTTCATTTTTTGGCCAAATGAGGGTCCAAAAAATCCTAGCTAGGGGTTTTTGGATGTTTTGAATCCATTGGCACTATTTTCAAGGGAATTTGAAGACTTATTTTATAGTTTTTTCACCAATGAAGTTTCAGAAAGCTCCAGGGAGCTTGAAGCCCTTATTGATTGAGGCCATGCTTAGATGAGCCCAAGTCTGTTTTCTACGACTGAATAGTCATTTTTGGCTAATCGTTATGCTCTGAACACATTGGGATAGTTTTAAAATCCATTTGAGGAATTTTACAAGTGGTTTTTCCACAAGGAAGCTCAGGGAAGCTCAAGGCCACATGTAGAAGAGGTCATGCCCGAATGAGCCATGATCCATTTTCAGAGTTTTATTAGTCATTTTTTGGGTTTTTATGTATTATGAACCCAATGGTACAGTCAAAAAATCCATTGGAGTTGAGAAGTAGCTTGTAAAAGAATCTTTGACAAACTAATCCCAAAGAGCCAAGTCCATTGATGGAGGCTCAAGGAGATGTAGCCCAGTTGGGGGTGAACTCCTTTATGATCTTGTTAGTGTTGTGAGTGTTTGTTGGTTATTATTTGATACAAGTTATTTTTGCTGTTGTATTTATGAAAACAACATATTTAATCTTACAAATACCTCACACATGAACATTTAAAAGAAGATGCATAAACTTGGCACATAATTTATCTTGCATAACTAACACATTGAGCAAGGTCCTAAAAAGTTTATTTTAATGAAATAAAGGGTGTTTGCATAGCATAACAAGTCAGCCCACTATTTTTAGATCACCTTTACATTTGGAATTTGTAGCTACCTTTGGAATTCATTACCTCCCTTGAACAATAACTATTGATTATTTCTCATATATTGTGCATGGTGTATTGTGGTGTATTGGTGTAACTCTTATACTATTGTTCATTTCTCATTGGATATAGTTGAATGGTTTAAGTAGAAGTTGAAAAATATTTTAAATTGTACTTGATATTGATTCACCCCCTCTCAGTATCAACATTTAAAATATTACTCATCAGGGCATAGTCTTTATACTTTTTAGGTGGACAAACCTATTGTGAGGATCTTCTTAATTGGTAGGTGTGAAGATCCTTATTCACTACTATATGTATCCATGTCATTGGATGCATCTTCCTATTGTTGTTGTTGTTTCTCTTCTTTGACCTCTTCATATTCAAGAAGTACATGCCATCCTTCATGATTTTTGTCTTCATTATTTCATTATGCCTGCTCATGGAAAATTTCATCTCTATAGAAAACACTTTGTGAGTATATGGATCAAACATTTTATATGCTTTAAATTCTGAATAGTACCCTATAAAAATACATTTGATAGATTTAGCATCAAGCTTCTTCCTGTTCTCCTTTGGAATATGTGCAAAATCCTTACACCCAAATATCCTCAAATTATTAACTGTTGGTTTATAATCATACAAGGCTTCAAAAGGAGTTTTATGATCAAGAAACCTTGTTGGACTTCTATTATTTAAATAAACAACAGTGCTAATGGCCTCAGCCTAAAAATCACTTGAGAGATTCTTACATCTGATCATACTTCGTGCACACTCCACCAGAGTTCTATTTTTCCTTTCTATAACTTTGTTCTTCTCTGGAGTGTGGGGTACTGTAAATTGGTGTACTATTCCACGATCTTTGAAATACTTGATGAAGTTCCCTAATCTATACTCTCCCCCTTGTTCTGAATGAAGGATTTTTATGGTTTTTCTTGTTTTCTTCTCTACCATGTTTTTGAATTCCTTAAAGTATTCAAAAAAATCACTCTTTCTCCTAAGGAAATAAACCCATGTGTATCGTGTGAAATCATCAATAAATAACAAAAAATAATAAGCACCACCTAAGAACCTTGTCTGCATTGGTCCACAAACATCATTATGCACAATTTCTAATACATATTTCTTTCTACTATCAGAATTAGAGGGGAATTCATCTTTGTGCATCTTTCTTAATGCACAACCTTCACAAGAAGCATACTCATTCTTCAACATATGGAGTCCTTCAACCATACTTTATTTTTGTAATAACAACAAATCATGATAATTAATGTGACCATACCTCTGGTGCTAAAGATTTTATGTAGGAATAGTTGCAAAAGTTAATGCTTGATGATTCTTGCAGGTAACATCAAGTTTGTAAAGGCCTCCAACTCTGACCCCTGTAGAAACAATTTAATAATGATCCAAAAAGTCCTTTACTATGCAATAAGTCTTGAAAAATTCAACCTTTAGATTCTGATCTATAATTATGGACACAAAGATCAATTTTTTCTTTATCCTTGGTACATACAAAACATTGTGAATGTGTCTGATAGTACCATTCGACAATGTTACTAGAATATCTCCATATCCCTTGATTTGATAAGAATGGTCATCTCCAATATAAATATGGGAACCATTATGTGTTTCTTTGAAATTTTCATACCACTTCTTATTACATGTCACGTGAATTGAAGCTCCAGAATCCACAAACCATCCATCAACATCATCAGTTTCAACATAAAACACAACATTAGACACAAAGAATCTAAGATCCTTTGAATCAAAATTTGGGTTTTCTTCTGCAAAGTGTCCTAAATGTTTTCTATATTTATGCCTAGCCTCATCACTTTTCTTCTTATAACATTCTCTGACAATATTCCTAGTCCTACCACAATAGAAAAACTTAGGCTCATTTTTATTAGATGACATAGCTTGATTTGGCTTTGGAAATTACATACCTTGATTTGCCTTTGGAAATGACTTCCTCTGAAATGAACTTCCTCCTCTGCCTCCTTCTCCTCGTTTCCCTCTAGGGCATATCTTCTTTTTCCATAATTCTAAGTCTAAATTTTGAGGCTTCAAATTCGTGCACCTCTCTTATTCTTGGAACAATATACTTGTCAGTTCCTCAAAGGTAGGAGCTTTCTCTCTCATTGGAAGGCCTGTTATAAACATTTGATAGTCCTCTAGCATTCCATTTAAGGTAATTGTGACAAGATCAGTGTTGGATATTGATTCTCCTATATTTTCCAACTTGTCTTTCAAGTCTTTAATTCGACCCAGAAAGATACTAATAGATTCATTTACATCCATTTTAATGTTTAGCAATTTACTCTTCAGGAAAAATAATATGATTTGTGTTATTAGTCTCATACATATATTTAAGTGCTTTCCAGGTTTCATTAGAAGTATTAGCATATCTAATGTGAGGAGACATTCGTAATAATACCTTGGCGTTTTTCTCCTACTTATCCCAATATTTGATTGTTGTCATTTTTGCACCCACAGTTGCATCGGGTCGCACTTCATATCCTTTTGTGATCATCCACACACCATAACCTTCCATCAAGGTCTGCATCTTTAATTTCCAATTGACAAAATTCGAACCATCCAATTTATTGGCTTCACTGAGATAGGTTTCTGCGAGTGGATTTGACATCTCTACAAACTCCTTCTCCTTCTAGGCAGACACATGCTTAGTCTTCTCTTAAACAACTACCCACACAACAATCTAGTGAAATGGTAAGTTGCAAATAGCAGGATGGAAAATCCCAGACAACAACAATCTAGTTTCTGATAGGATTTTGTTACAAGCGACAATATAGATTTATTCAAAAACAAGTAGCATGATCGATCTCCTCCACGCAAGCGCAGGCACTCCAAAAAGCACGATCTCCTTCACACAATAGTGATCAACAATCAGTAGGTGCAATATCCACCAGATCACTGAAATTTCAAACCAAGGTCGTGCTTCACTTGGTGACACGATTTGGAAACTCCATGCAATCACACACTGGATGCTCCACTCTCCCTCTCACGTATGCCCCCTCTGGAAAATGCACCACACCTCCACATAGACTTCACTACCGAGAAAAAATGAAGTGATACCAGTGTTAAATTGATACAGCAGATCCTCTGCAGCTCCTCTTTTATACACATGGTATGATCCAACAACAGACATGCCCTCAGGTGGCTCTTACCTGCAGATCGAAGCTGAGTGGTACCCATATTGTGTGGCTTCTCTCTTCAAAATTTGTTCTCTGCAGATCATGAATAGGGCGAGCATGATTCCATCCCATATTTTTCTGACTTTTCCTCTCGTGGGAAACTACAGACAACGAATCTGGTCTAATTGGCGACAGATATGGGTAGTGCCTTAAATTTATGTAACATATTTATTTACAGATACAAACAAACACGTAATCTTACTCTATAATGTATTGAAATAATGCACAATTTCATTTATGCTAACCAAAGGCTTGATGTGTTTGATTCCCTTTCCCAAATTACTTATGCAATAGGAGATCAGAGAAGTGCACGTTTTGGATCTAGAATCTGAGGCTGCGATCCCTCCACGCAGAGCAGCCACTGTGATGTCGTGATACCTCTCTCCTATTACAGGCACAATGAAGTATTTGTGTACAAACTTCAACTTTCAATCTCCTCCAGATACAACAACCTTCACATATATCCATAGGCATGTCTACACGGCTCTGATACCAACTTGAAAGTGGAAAGACAAATTAGAAGGAATGAAACTAACTTCTCACAAGTGAGGCATCACCTGGAGGAAACCAAAACAACACCACTGAATTCATTGATTAAATGATAAAGAGTAAATGAAAATATAGGATTACATTAAGTTTAGGGATTAGGGAGTTAGAACAAACTACGAGAAAATAGGATTTAAATTCTAAATAAACACCGGATCAAAACCTAAGTAGCTAATAAGATATCCATTATTTCTAAGTAGCTAATAAGATATCCATTATTTCTAAGTTTATCATGGGGAATTTCTTACCTAAACCTAACCTAAATGGAGCATGGCAAGGAATATACATCTTGCTAAGTAGTATTGAATGTTGTGGCAGGTGGTATATACATATTAAGATATATCCCCAGATATATATCAAAAATATTAAAAGGTGTATATACTACCTGCAACAACATTCATTTTTTCTTAGCAGGTTGTATATTTCTCACCAATGAAGCATAAGTATTTGGTCCCAGTGCATGTGCATGTTTTGTATAGCCTATAACTAGCTCTAGACGAGCCACTTAACTTTTGGCTGATCAACCCGAATATTGGCATGGGTAGGGGATGACACGGTATAAAACTCTCTAATCCATGCTAATTAGGTATTTTAATGACTAAGGACAGAGGATGGCATGCACTAGGATTATGGTGTTAAAAATTTATCTTTAATTTTAGTTTTAATTTTAATTTAGATGACATTAATAAGAATATTGTTCTCATTAAACCCCATCTATATATTGCATATTTTTTTATTAAAAAATTGATTAATCTAGAAGTTTTCAATATTTCCAAAATAAAAATAAGATTAGATTAATTATATTAAATAGAAAAATATGTTTGCAAGATTCTTGTGTTGCCAAGGGTCTTGTTTACATGGTTATATGCCTCGTATTTCCTTTATCTTGTAGATGTTCCCAAGTCCATATATACATATCAGATCTTCTGTACTTTTTCTCTTCCACCATTTTGAAATTTTGAACAATTTCAAAGCCTGCAATCTCCCTCTCTTGATCTTAAGTATCAATGTCTTCGTAACCTTGAGAGAAAGATTGCAGTACAGGGAAATGGAGATGGTCCATTCATTCCTTTTGTGGGATATATATATATATATATATATATATATATATATATGGTGTAGGGGTGATAGATATAAGAGATGCATTCAAGTTTCACCGGGTTGAAAATTGATGATGGTTCCAGCATTAAACATCAATGGATCTAAGTGGTGCATAAAGAAATTCACTTAAGATTGTAAGAAGGTAGTTGAAAATGATCTGTTAAGGTTGGCCTTGTTATTACATAGGTTTACGCTATTGTGTATTGTCATGGCATTCATAATGCATCATTTATATTAATTAGGCATGGGTTTTTTAGATTTTTGTGAATTTCAAACATTTACTTGGAGCTTTAGTAATCAGATATCAACAGGTCTGGAATTTCAAATTTCCCCTGTTCGTCAAGTGAAAATTTGATGACGTTTATTTTATTTTCATGTCTGTCACTTTACATTTTAGGCAAAACCATAAGTGTCAAATTATTTGTATGTTATATGAAAATTTCATTGTCATAATTTTTTTCCTATTTTTGGTATTTTGACTATACAATTTTCTTTAATAAAATAATAATAAAACAAATCAAGAAAAGCATTGATAATCTAGGTTGTAACTTAATTTATATTATCAAAACAATATTGTGGAATATTACATAATACATAGCTCCAAAATCTAGTTTTAAAGAGTTGTCAATCATGTGAGATTTTACAAATTAAGCATTTCAATTACAATCCCTAAAATTACACACACACACACACATATACCCTAATAATCATCCTATTTAAATTCATTTTCAAAGTAGTACAGCATAGTATTACAAGTATTAAATGATCAAAAATAAAACACAATACATGTAAAAATAAAAAAAGAACATAAATATAAGTAAATCATAATCAAGTATATTTAAATTTTATTTCTAATGTTTATTTTGTAAAAACTAAAAATTAAAATTCATTACAAACACAAGTATAATTTTTTCTACATTTAAAGACAAAACATAACAAGAAACTACACAATTGTGATGATAAAAAAAAGTAAAGAGTGTTAATTTTTTTTTATTAAAAAAAAATCATATTTTCCATGTGTATGATTGGATGTTTTAGAATGTGATTTTGAAAGATGAAACTATGGAACAATAAAAATATCGAACACCCTATTGTGCAAGTCTCGAATTTGAACACTATCCTCTATTCCACTAGTCTCTCTTGAATCTCTGAAAAGTCCTACTAATCATTGAACAAAGAAATATTCTATGTATACTATTCAACTCATATTCAAAGAATTAGAACATGATTACCTAGTAATGGATTGTCTTTAAGTGTAGGGTTTAAAACTAAAAATATATCTCATCATCCCACAATAATATAAATAATTTTTATTCCAAAAATTACTTTTGCTTTGGGTATTCTTACTTCATACATCTAGTGATAATATATATTTGTTTTGTACTTAATCTCATAGCATACGACATAAATATGCTCCTATAGAAATGTATTCCTATGGTATATGAAGGTCAATGTCAATAGAAGAGAAATTTCATTTAATCTCAACTCTATGGATGTAAGATTTTAAGCATATACATATCAAGGGTAGACATTTATTTGCAATCTCAAGCCTACGAGTATATGTAATGAAGCATATTCCTATCAATGATAGAGATTAGTCTATGGTCAAATATTCCTACAGTACTTGTAGTACAAGATTATAAAATTATAATGTATTCTCTTATGCCATTGAAATATGTATACCAATAGCAGAGGATCACAAAAATTAATTTAGGAATGTTGAAATTCCTATATATTATTTCATTTTAAAAATATAAAGATGTTGTTGCAAAACTCAAATCACATAGGTTTTCACAATTCAAAATAATTGCAGAGGTTAAATATGATGTCACCTTTTAACTTTAATCCACAACAACAATGATAACTCTGCTATACTATAAAATAAATGACTGTGTCTAGGCTCATACCCTAGATTGAACCAATCCAAGAAAAGTCATGAATTAAAGGGGATTTCCGAAATAGAAATATGATTTATGTCTCATTTAAACTTTAACAAGAATAAAGTGTCCACCCTTGTTCCCTAGATTGAACCAATTCAAGAAAAGCAATGAATTAAAGGGGATTTATGGAATAGAAATATGATTTATCTCTCCTTTTAAATTTAACAAGAGTATTATCCTCAACAACACTCATTATAGTATACTATAGAATAAATGGCGTGTCCATCCGGGTTCCCTACACATAATCAATCCATGAAAAACTGTGAATTAAAGGGTATTTCCAAAATATAAATATGATTTTGGAATCGGTTGGTTAATTTGAGTGTAGTTTCTTTCCCCTGAGTCACTAGTAAGTTAGTAACTAATCATGAATGAAAAGAGTATTAACCATTAAAATATTACTCATGAATGACACAGGGATTAACCATTAATAAAAGAAAAACCATGGCCAGTCACAAATAATCATGGAAAACAAAATAAAAATTATTTTAAATACAGAGTACGAATGTACCTCTAGTTGTAGTTGCTTTGAAAGGGTGGAGGAATTAGAGGACACAAATCTAGAAGCCATTTTTTCTTTCTATTTAGTCCTTGGATTTGGTAGTATCTTAGTAGGGTTTTCATTTCACTTTCTTAGCATGAAGCCACAACTTCAAAGAGGACAAAAGCCAAGCACTCACAATTGAAAATGGCAGTCTTGGAGGCTAGAGTGGAGAAGAATGGCTCCACCCTTGGAATGTGGGAACCTTCATTGTTCATTTACTCCCTCAACTAATCTTGTCCAGGTGTCATCAACCTAACGGTGTCATCAAGAAAATTGTTCCCCGTGCTATAAATATCTCATTATTATTATTATATGTCACTATAAAATAATTCTATCAACTAATGCAAGATAACCATACTTACTAATCACGAGTCACCATCTTTAATATTAAAATTAAAAAAATATATATTCAATGACAAATAACAACCTCATAATAATAATAAAACATTAATAATAATATATATTGAAATATATATTATACAATTTATATATTTTAAATTTAAAATTAACCAATAAATACCTATAAGGTGTTTCTAGTGGTTAATGTAATACTAAGTACCTACTATAGATTTTGACGGGTAATCTATGTATTTAAATGACAATTTGAAGTGTTTGGAATTTTAATGCACATCATTATTGATGTGTGGATATTTTATCTACGTGTCAAATATAGGTTGAAATAAAAAATATGTCCTACAAGACGTCAAATTCTAGCATTGGATACCAATGTTAAGCGATCTGGTTGAAGAAATATGTGACTTTTTTTTGACAAAAGAATCAACTCCCTTGGTTTCATGCTCATTACTACTTTCAGAGGCATAGTTATTGCTCAATGATTGTATCAGTCGGGTTGAATACTATCCACATGTGTAAGCGCTTATTTGACCCTGCAAAAGCACCAAATGGATACGTTCATTTTATCGACTTATTTTTCTGCGTCGAGCTTACTTTTAAATGTATTAAAGTTAGAAATCTTGAAACATCACATACAAATTTCCCTTCATATGCTCTGTAAATAAGGGAATCATAACATTGACAATTATAATTTGTCATGAGACCATAATACAATATGTGTCACTGCAACTTGGAACCTGATAGAACTCATTGATATGCAATGGAATCTTGAATCAAACATATTTAATTATTAGCAAATAAAGCATACACAAACAAATGCAATCACAGAAAGAATGAATACCAGATTTACTAGGTAAAACCCTTCACAAGGAAAAAATCCATGGGGAAATGAAATTCGGTTTTATTATGTTCAAGGGAGAATTACAACAACCAACATACATTTGTCCAACCCTTCAGTCCTGCACATCTATGAGCCTATATGGCTTACATCAACTAGATACAATAAATGTGCCTCTAACAAAATATCCATGTTTAGTTGATTTATCTCAACTAAAAGCTAAATATTAGGATCTGAAAATGGCCCACATTCCATGTTGGGAAATTCATTGGCATCGTTCAACAATCTCCACCTTGAAAAAAATTTACTTGAATTTCATGCTCAATTTTATTCATTGCCTCTTTTGCAAGCCAAAAGAAGCCAAATACCATTGCAACTTCTTTATCAATACTGGTTTTGTGAACATGTTTGCACAATTCTCTTTTGTATGGACCTTTTCCAGAGACACTCCTCTTTCATCAAAAACATTTCTTACAAAATGGTATTTAATAGGAATATGTTTTGTCTTACTGTGATAAGCCATATTTTTATCCAAATGAATTGCACTTTGACTATCACAGAACAATTTTAACTTGTCCTGCACCCTTCCAAACTCACCCAGTAAAATTCTTCAGAAGATTGTTTATTTGCAAGAAAGTGTAGCAACTACATATTCTGCCTCTGTAGTGGATAAAGCAACAATACTCTGAAGTTTTGAAATCCAACTAATTGATCCACCTGCAAGAGTAAATACATATCCTGAATTTGATCTCCTCTTATCTAAGTCACCTGCATAATATGAATCGACATATCCACATATTGAATCACTACCATTGTTATAGGCTATAGAAAAATTACTTGTTCCTTTCAAATACTGAAGCACCCATTTCACTGTTGCCCAATTCACTTTTCCTGGATTTTCCATGTACCAACTGACAACATCCACTACATGTGAAATATCTGGTCTTATACTAACAATTGCATACATTAGACTCCCTATTGCATTAGCATATGATACACGAGACATATTATCCTTTCCTTCATCAATACTAGGACATAAACTTGAAGAAAGATTGACATGACAAGCCAAAGGAATTGAAACTAGTTTCACATTGCTCATACCAAACTTGATAAGTATTTTCTCCACATACTTCTATTTTGATAACCAAATATTATCATTTTTTCTTTCCTTGTGTATCTCCATCCCCAAGATTTGTTTTCCTTCTCCTAGATCCTTCATGTCAAACATCCTAGCCATCTAATCCTTTAACCTGTTGATCACTTACATGCTCTAGCTAGCTATAAGAATATCGTCATCATATAGCACCAAAATAAATAATATGTCATTAACTAACATTTTGAAATAAACAAAAGGATCATACTCACTCCTTGTATATTTTTGGCTCACCATGAAAGAGTCAAACTTCTTGTACCATTTCCTTGGAGACTTCCTCAGGCCACACAATGAATTCTTAAGTTTACAAACAAATTGTTTCCTACGATCCTGAACAAACCCTTCTGGTTGTTCCACGTATATTTCCTCATCTAAATCTCCATGTAAAAATGTTGTTTTGACATCTATCTGCTCTAATTCAATATTAAATAAATCAACTAGTACCAACACAACCTGAATTGAAACAAGTTTAACTATTGGTAAAAATATTTCATGGAAATTGATACCTTCCTTCTACGAATAGCCTTTTTCCACCAGTCTTTCTTTGTACCTTTCAACCTTATCATCAACACCTTGTTTTATTTTATATACCCACTTGCAACATACAATTTTCCTATGTTTTGGTAGTTTTACCAGGTCCCATGTTCCATTCCTTTCTAAGACATCCATTTCCTCTTTCATTGATTCTTTCCATTTTTCACTATCAGACACCTCCATTGCTTCCTGATAGCAAGTAGGATCCACATTATTAGTATCCAAAGAAACAGTTGAAACAAAATCATCATACTTTCTAGGAGGATTCCTGACCCATGTAGATATCCTTAATGATGATTGTGGTATATCCACATTTTCCTGATTATTATCTACATGCACATTTTTATCTAAAGGAAACTATTCATGAACATCCTCATCAACCTCTTCATGAACCTCTTCATGTTCATCTTATTATGTAAACAAACGAGTCTCAAACTAGATCTGTTGAGTTTGTGGTACCTGTGCCTGCTTAATTTCAACATCTACATCTAATTTTATAAATATTGATTCATAAAATATTACATCCTTGTTAATGGGGATTTTTTGGGCAGTAGGGTCCCACAATCTACATCCCTTAAGTCCATTACCATACCCAACAAAGATAATATTTTTATATTTGGGATCTAATTTAGAAAGTTGATGATTAGGTATAATAGCATAGGCTTCACAACCGAAAATATTAAAGTTCGAATAATCACAAGAGTGACCAGTCCATACATCTTCTGGAATCTTACATTCAATTGTAATCGACGATGATCAGTTAACTAGATAACAAGCTGTAGAAACTGCTTCTTCCCACAACTACTGCTACAACTTGGCATTACTAAGCATGATCCTTTCTCTCTCTAGAAGAGTATTTTTCATGCATTCAAGAACACCATTTTGCTAAGGAGTATAGTCAATGATTTTATGCCTCTCAATCCTTTCTTCCTTGTAATAGTTCTTCAATTCCATAGATGTGTATTCACCTCCATTATCACTTCTTAAAAAATTTATCGACCTTCCAATGGTCTTTCCAACCAAAGATCTAAACTTCTTAAAGACAATAAAAACATCATCTTTTTTTTTAACACATAGACCCACACCTTCCTAAAGAAATCATCTATAAATGTAAAAAAATATCATGATACTCCATACGAGACTATAAGGGATGGTCCGAAAACATATAATTGAATGTAATCAAGGACACATGTACTACTGTGTCTTCCTATTTTAAACTTATTCCTACTATGTTTATCAAAGATACAATGTTTACAGAAATTTAAATTCAAAGACTTCAAACTTGGAAGTAACTTATGATCTACAAGTACTTTAAGTCATCTCTCGCTCATATTACCCAAACCTTGATGCCATAAATGAGTGGAATCACTTTCATTTTCAGATATTACTACTGCAACTTGATATGACTCAGCTCTTCCTTCAATATGATAATGGTTATTGATCTTGTTCACCTTCATGACCTATAATATGCCTTTGAACACCTTCATTACTCCACCTTGAATTGCATTCTTGTATCCAGTAGAATCCATGACTCCTAAAGATATCAAGTTCTTTCTAAGTTTAGGTATGTGTCTCACATCTCTTAATGTTCTATTAGAACCATCATACATTTTAATTTTGATGCTACCAATCCCAACAATCTTACAAGAAATATCATTTCCCATAAAAACAAACTCCATCATCTACAGGTTGATATCTAGAAAACCAATGTTTATGTAAAAATATATGATATGATGCACCAGAGTCTGAAAACTAATGTTGATCATGATGTGAAGCATTAGAAATAGAAATAACCTCATCATTCATACATGAACTGGAATCATAACTTGTTTCTATTGCATTTGCTTCCTTATTTTGTTGAGTCTTCTTTGGAGGAATGTTGTCATTTCCAACAATCCTTTTTTAGATGTTCAGATTTTCCATGGTAACAACATTTAAGTTTACTCTTCCTCCCTCTTGAATTATATTTGGAAGAACCTCTTTAATTCCATTCTTTATCTTTATATCTCCCTCTTACCAGCATTGCCTCAGAAGTTGAGGTTTCTTGACTAGATTTTCTCCTCATTTCCTCAGCCAATAAATCTCCCACAATAGTGTCATAATCAAGAACATATTTTGAGATAAAAATTATAGAGGTAATTAAATGATCCCAAGACTTAGGCAAATAACACAATAGTGTCACTACCTTGTCTTCATCTTCAAGTTTTAATTCCATACTATCCAATTGAACTATAAGAGTATTAAAGGTACTTAACTGGTTAGAGACTGCCATACCTTCTTTCATTCACAAACCATACAATTGTCTGTTCAAATAGATTTTGTTAGTTAGGGACTTTTTCATGTAAAGTCCTTCCAATATGGTCCAGAAACCTGTTGATGCTTCCTCTCCTACTATATTAAACAAAACATCATCTGCAAGGCACAAACATATAATACTCAATGCCCTTGCATCTAGATCATCTCGTTCATCTTCGTCATGGTCACCAACTTCTTTGATTTGCCTGCCAATGTTTTTTGCAAACCCTCTTGCACATACAAATCCTTCATCTTGAGCTTCCACACCTCAAAGTTGGTTTTTCCATTAAATTTCTCAACTTCGAATTTTAAACTTTGAACTTTATCCATTTTCACAAACCCTTGACCAATTCACAGTGAAACTCTATGCCAATTTTTAGAAACCCTCTGGAAAACAACTCCCTTTCTCACACTCACCAACCAAAAAGAGAGTCAACGCTACCTTGAAATTCACAGCGGGTGCCACTAATGAGACTGACACTCCTGTAGGGAGTTCTGGGGGGTGTCATCCTTAAGGATGGTGCTCTGTCTCTATGGAAAGGGGGGCACCACTTTACTATCGCTCCCACGTTCTTGAACTAGTTGCACCAAATGGGGGAAATTTCATTTTTCTTAAGTCTTGGAGTGTCAATGTTCCCCTAACACTGCCTAGGGAGTGTCGGTGTACTATAACACACTTGATCAACACTCTTACATGGAGAAAAATTTCAGGCTCCTCAGTACTCCAATCTTCCTACCCTCACCTTCCAAATAACTCATCCAAAGGTACTTTCTCTCACAAGGATATGCACCTGCTCCACCTGCTTTGATACCACTTGATATGCACCGAGAGCTTGAATCAAACAAGTTTATTTAGTAGAAAATAAAACATACATAGACAAAGGCAATCACACAAATAATTAACACCAAATTTACATGGTAAAACCCTTCGCAAGGAAATTCGTTGGCACCATTCAACAAACTCCACCTTCACAACAATTTACCTGAATTTCATGCCCAATTTTATTCATTGCCTCATCTGCAAGCCGAAAAAAGCCACACACCATTTCAACTTCTCTATCAATACTCATTTTTTGAACATGTCTGCACAATTCACTTTTGTATGGACCTTTTCTAGATACACTCCTCTTTCATCAACAACATGTCTTACAAAATGGTATTTAATAGGAATATGTTTTGTCTTACTGTGATAAGCCATATTTTTAGCCAAATGAATTGCACTTTGACTATCACAAAACAATTTTAACTTTTCCTGCACCCTTCCAAACTCACCTAGTAAACCTCTTAAGAAGATTGTTTCTCTACAAGCATATGTAGCAACTACATATTCTACCTCTGTAGTGGATAAAGCAACAATAATCTGAAGTTTTGACATCCAACTAATTGCTCCACCTGCAAGAGTAAAGACATATCTTGAAGTTGATCTCCTCTTATCTAAGTCACCTACAAAATCTAAATAGACATATCTGCATACTGAATCACTACCATTGTTATAAGTGATACAAAAATGACTTATTCCTTGCAAATACCGAAGAACCCATTTCACTTCTTCCCAATGCTCTTTTCCTAGATTTTCCATGTACCGACTCACAACACCCATTGCATGTGAAATATTTGGTCTTGTACTGACGACTGCATACATTAGACTCCTTACAGCATTAGCGTATGATACACAAGACATATTATCCTTTCCTTCATCAATACTAGGACATAAAATTGAAGAAATATTGAAATGAGAAGCCAAAGGGATTGGAACTAGTTTCACATTCTTCATACCGAACCTGATAAGTATTTTCTCCACATACTTCTGTTGTGATAACCAAATCTTACCATTTTTTCCGTCTTTGTGTATCTCCATGCCCAAGTTTTTTTTTCCTTCTCCTAGATCCTTCATGTCAAACGTCCTAGCCATCTAATCCTTTAACCAATTGATATCTTCCATGCTCTTTCTAGCTATAAGCATATCATTAGAATATATCACCAAAATAATGAATATGTCATTAACCAACATTTTGAAAAAAAAACAATGATCATACTCACTCCTTGTATATTTCTGGCTCACCATGAAAGAATCAAACTTCTCGTACCATTTACTCGGAGACTTCCTCATGCCATATAATGACTTCTTAAGTTTACAAACAAATCGTTTCCTAAGATCCTGAACAAACCCTTCTAGTTGTTCCACGTATATTTCCTCATATAAATCTCCATGTAAAAATCTTGTTTTGACATCTAGCTTCTCTAATTCAATATTAAATAAATCAACTAGTGCTAACACAACCTGAATTGAAACAAGTTTAACTATTTGTGAAAATATTTCATGGAAATCAATACCTTCCTTATGCGAATAACCTTTTTCCACTAGTCTTGCTTTGTACCTTTCAACCTTATCATCAACACCCTGTTTTAGTTTATAGAACCACTTGCAGTGTGCAATTTTCTTGTCTTTTGGGAGTTCTACCAGGTCCCATGTTCCATTCCTTTCTAAGGCATGCATTTCCTCTTTCATTGCTTCTTTCCATTTTTCACTATCAGACACCTCCATTTCTTCTTGATAGCAAGTAGTATCCTCATTATTAGTATCCAAAGAAACAAATGAAACAAAATCATCATACCTTCTAGGAGGATTCCTGACCCTTGTAGATCTCCTTAATGATTATTCTGGTATATCCACATTTTCCTGATTATTATTTGCATGCACATTTTTATCTAAAGGAACATCTTCATGAAAATCCTCATCAACCTCTTCATCAACCTCTTCATGTTCATTTTATTATGTAAACGAACAAGTCTCAAACTAGATCTGTTGGGTTTGTGGTACAAGTTCATGTTTCATTTCAACATCTACATCTGATTTTATAAAAACTGATTCATCAAATATTACATCCTTGTTAATGGTGATTTTGAGGGAAGTAGGGTCCCACAATCTATATCCCTTAAGTCCATCACCATACCCAACAAAGAAAATATTTTTATATTTGGGATCTAATTTAGAACATTGATGCTTAGGTATAATGATGCAGGAGAATCGTAAGCAAGCCAACAAAGTAGAAGGATAGATGGATATGCACCAGCGCGCATTTTGAGGATGTTTTGAATTTGGAAAGATGACACATTAATGTAATATCTGGAAAATATACATTTTCTTTTATGGCTTGGAGACTGTAACACACATCTTGAGTGCCTTCTCTCATCTGTTTGTTGGAGGCAATTATTGTAATAAATGTAAAGTAGATGTACGCTTTAACTCGATTAGATAGCTAGAGGTTGTATGAGGAAAAACTCTAGAAAGCTCCCTCATATGTATTGTATTGGATTATTATTTTCATTGTAAGAGAAAGAGCTGTAGAGCAAGAGAATAGGAGACCAGAGAAGAACAGAGATTGTAAAACTTGTATGAGCATATAGTTGTTGCTATAGGACTCATGTACAAATGCACTTGGATTAATATAAGAAAGCTTTGGTCCAACTTTAGGGTGTTTATGAATTATGTTTACATCTATTGAATGGTATGTTTATAGTTAATTTAAGTCTTTGTTACGAATTTGTTTCAATGCTATGTATGTGCATGATTTCATGTTGAATGTATGAATTCTGTGAGAGGGAGATTATGAGTTTCAATTGTTTCTCTTCCTGAGAATTCCTGGAAGGAGTGCAGTGAAAGTTTGCAAGGAGTGCATTGACAATTTCTGAGTTTTACCTCAGAAAAGCTCAGGAGAGATACCATTGTTTTTCATACCAATAGAACTGCAAGTATAGCATAGAGTTGGGAAAGGTGTGTGAATGTCAGTTGAAGTCTTAGACTTTTCCAACCAAGTGGGTGGTTGAAGGATTTATGTCGCAAGGAGTGCACAAAATTGGATAATTCAGATAATTAGATATTATCGTGAATCAACAAGGAGTGCAGGAAGAATCCCTTAGAATCCTTGAGTTTGCAACAAGAACCAAGCTCATGAGGGATAGAGACTTCGCAGTGTTAGAAGGAAAGATGAGGATGAAGTCACCTCACAGAAACCAAGATCAGAAGGAATACGCCAATTATTTGGCCAGGAAGTATTGAGAACCTGAACGAACGATTGCAATTCTCAGAGGGAGAACTACCGATTTTTCATGGACCGTTGGATCCAGTGGATCAATGGATAAGTTAAGGCTGAGTGTCTTTCAACACTCGCAATCTCAATAGGAATAGTCATCGTTAGATTTGGATCAAGGGGAGTCATTGATCTTGTGGTTTTGGATTTCGTCATTTCAGGAGTCGAAGTGTGGAGAAGGTTGTGACTTGGAGATCTTGAGTTGCGAAATACCGATGTGCAAAATTATGATACAATCTAGACCATCATATCAAGGAGGAATCAGGACTGTCGATCTGTAAGTAAGGAAGTCGCGAGTTTGGACTTCGGGAGAAAGGACAGGAGTCACATTGTGAACTCACGAGTCGCAAAATCCTGACACGCTTAGAGGTGGACCCCGGGATGTGACTGAGGTCATATGGTCAAAGAGTAAGGGGGGAGATAAATATCCCTTAGCTCATTTCAGTGTTTCAAGAGTCAAAGGAGTTAGAGGGACTCACAATAGAAATTGCAAAGTCGCAAAATCCGAAAACACCTTTTTAGGTGAAGGTTGTGGCCACATCGGTTGGTCATGTGGAGAGGAGGTTCGTGCCTAGTTCTTGTTCTCACATGCGTAACTTCTAAGAAGGACCTATGGTTATACGTGCGAAGGTTCTAGTGGGAACTAAAGAGCCATTTTGGCTCAGGGAATAGAAATATCCAAAGACCGAGAGGTCATGCAGAACCTGCTAAGGTAGGGATGCTACGTCAAGTGGTATCAGAGATTACAATCATTGTTTTCTATAAGCAAGGGAGACATAAGGCAAGTTGTAATTTAAATTTTGTGAGGAACAGATTTAAACAATACCGCCAAGAAGACGTCAAGAAATACCCATGCTCGATCCATCCGTGGAAAGGGAAATGAGAGAACTTCGTGCTCTATTGGATGTTATGGAGACAACATAGAGATGAACAACTGATATTGGAGATATCAGTGAGTCTGAAAGTGAAAATGAAGCTGGAGTTGAAGAAGAAGTTGTAGCCGAAGATGCTAGAGAGGAACGTCTATTCAAAGATGTTGCAAGAATAGGGGCCATAGAAAAAATGGACATCCTAATGTATCAAGGCAACTTAGACGTTGAGGAGATGATAGATTGATTTAGAGATATGGATAAATACTTTGACTATGAGGATATTAAAGAAGATAAGAAAGTAAAACATGTTGTCACTAGACTAAAAGGGCATGTAGCACTATAGTGGGATGAACTGCAGGATGACTGGTGTTGCAAAGGAAAACAAAGAATCAAAAACTGGGACAGGATGGTCACAAATATGAAAGCCAAGTTTATACTCAGAGATTACCAAATTAATCTGTTTCGAAGAATGTAGAATTTGAGACAAAAGGGGATGGCAGTGAAGGAATACACTAAAGAATTTTACAAACTCAACATCATAGCAAGTTGTCATGAGAGTGATGATGACAAATTTTCTAGATACATGAATGGATTGAGATATGAAATTAAATATGAGATGAGCATGGTGACAATAAAAAATGTGGAAGATGCTTATCAAATTGCTTCAAAGGCAAAAGTAAAATTGGCCTGAAAGAAAGGTGAAAGGGGCATAGGTAGAAGTCAGAGCAGAGGAAAAGAAATTGCCCAAGACAGAGTACAGAAGCCCAAGGATGAAGAAAAGAAACATCATAATCACCTAGAAAGGGGAGGAAGCTCATAAGGAGGACAATATTCTGATAGGGACACTTTTCCTTGAGAAAGAGGAAGAGGAAGAGGCAGAGGTGGTGAAATAAAGTGTTTTGTCTGTGGAAAGATAGGACACAAATATTTTGAATGTCCTGATAGAAAAAGGGAAGGAGGCGACAAAGCTCACATTTCAAAAGTGAAAAGGTGAAATGTTGAGGAAGAAGATGCAGAAGGCGGAAGATCCTTAATGATGAGGAAAATTCTCTTGAAGCCAGAGAAGGAGATAGAGAATCCAATCCAAAGGAACAGTTTGTTCAGAACTGCTTTCAAGACCAAGGATAGGATATGCAAGGTGATAGTGTATAGTGGAATCACAGATAATCTATTATCCATAGAGATGGTGGAGAAGTTGGAATTGGAAACAGTTGCACATCTGAGCCCATATAAGGTTTAGTGGTTGCAAAAAGGACATCAGGTAATAGTCACTAAACAATGTTTAGTTGAATTTAAGATAGGGGGATATAGAGATGAGATATTATGTGATATTATTCCAATGGATGAATGCCATCTTTTGGTGGGGAGACTGTGGAAATATGACATGAATCTTTTTCATGACAGAAGAAAGAACACATACACTTTGGAGAAGAATGGTAGGATGCATATGTTGTTTCCAATTGAAGAAAAGAAGGTGAAAGAAGAAACAACAAATACTATAATTCTCATGAGTGGGAAGGAACTTCTAGATGAAGTCAAGAAGGACGAAGAAATGTAGTTTGTTGTGGTGAGAAAACCTAGAGTCATCTTGACCAATACCTCGATAAATGATCTACCTGAGGAGATTCATGAAATGCTTGAGAATTTCATTGATATAGTGGTGGACGATTTACCTTGTTCATTGCCACCCATGAAAATTATAATCCATCACATTGAACTTATACCAGGAGTGAGTTTACCAAACAAAGCAGCGTACAGATTGATACTGCAGAAGAATGAAGAAGTTCAGAAGAAAGTCCAGGATTTGATGGACAAGGGGTTGATAAGGGAAGGTTTGAGTCCATGCATTGTACCAACAATGTTAAGTCCAAATAAGGATGGTGGATGGATAATGTGTATAGACTCAAGGGATATAAACAAAATCACTATTAGGTATAGATTTCCTTTACCAAGGATGGATCACTTGATGGATTGCTTGAGTGGAGAATTTTGTTTTTCAAAATTTCATTTGAAATGAGGATATCATCATATTAGAATGAGGGAAAGTGATTAATGGAAGACAACATTCAAGATGAATGAAGGGATGTATGAATGGCTTGTCATGCCATTTGATTTGATGAATGCGCCAAGTACTTTCATGAGATTGATGAACGGAGTCTCGAAGGATTTCATTGAAAAATTTGTAATTGTATATCTTGATGATATACTGATCTTCAGTAAGACTGAGGAAGAAAACTTGAGACACCTAACTCTAGTGATGAGGAGGTTGCATCAAGAGAAATTTCTGATAAATATGAAGAAGTCATCTTTCATGAAGAAAGAGCTCATTTATTTGGGTTTTGTGATCTCTTCGAATGAGTTGAAGATGGATCCTGAGAAATTAAAAGTGATCAAAGAATCGTCGTCGCCGAGGAATATCTTTGAAGTCAAAAGCTTCCATGAACTAGCTAGTTTTTATAGGAAGTTCATCAGGAATTTTAGTGGGATTAGTTCATCAATGATGGACACAGTCAAGAAAATACATAAATATTATCATTGGACAGAGGAAGCAAAGAAAAGTTTCAAGTTGTTAAAGGAGAAGATAACTGGATAGCCAATTCTGGTTTTTCCATATTTTAGTAAGACATTTCAAGTGAGATATGACGCAAGTGGATTTGCGATTGGAGCAGTATTAAGTCAAGACAATAGACCAATTGCATACTTCAGTGAGAAGATGAATGATGCCAAGAGAAATTATTCCATGTATGATAAAGAGTTTTATGCAGTCATACAAGCATTGAATAAATGGAGGCACTATTTGTTTCCAAAGGAGTTCTTTTTGTACAACGACAACCATGCTTTATAATTCATAACTAGACAGGAGAAATTGAACTAGAAACATGCAAAATGGGTTGAATTTATGAAGAACTTTACTTTTGATATAAAGAAAATTTTTGGAACTGCTAATAAGGTTGTTTATGCATTGAGAAGGAAATGTTTGATTCTGGAGGAGTTTCATTTGAAGACATTAGGTTTTCATAGTCATAAGGATATGTACAGAGATGATTCAGATTTCAGGGACACTTATGAAGCATGTGAGAATCCTATTCTGAGATATAGAAGCCAATGGGTTGAATATTTGATTGAGGATGGATTATTATTCAAAGGAAATCAGTTGTGTATCTCGAAGAGTTCTATGAGAGAAAACCTTTTGAAGGAGAAACATAGTGGAGGATTGGCTGGACATTTCAGCCATGAAAAAACATTCGTACAACTGAACAGTTTGTATTATTGGCTAGGGATGAGGATGTATGTCAAGAAGTTTGTGAATAGATGTAGAATTTGCTTGCATGCAAAGGGGAAAAGACAAAATACAGGATTGTATCAACCATTGCTAGTACCAGAGAGGCCCTGGGACACAGTAAGCATGGATTTTGTGTTAGGACTACCGAAGAAACAAAGAGGTTGTGATTCCATATTTGTGGTAGTCGATAGATTTTCCAAAACGACACATTTTATTCCATGTTAGAAAACTAGTGATGCAACACACATTGCAAACCTGTTTTTCAAAGCAGTTGTTTGACTTCATGGTTTACGCAAGCGTATTGTTTCATATCGAGATACCAAATTTGTTGGTCATTTCTAGAGGACACTGTGGAAGATGGGGAAAAATTTATCTTTTAGCTCAACATATCACCCTTAGACAGATGGACAGACTGAGGTAGTAAATCAACGTTTGGGATACTTATTGAGGAGTTTAGTATCTTAACATCACAGTCAGTGGCATCAGATTCTGCCACAAGAGCAATTTGCATATAATGACTCACCTAATCAGAGCACATGACAGAGCCCATTCCAGATAATGTATGGAATGCATCCAAGAGGTGTTTCTGAGTTGAGAGACTTAGAGCAACATGATTTCAGAAGTGTGGGAGTAGAAGACTTTGCAGCAGAGATGCAAGAGCTCCACAGTAAGATTAAAGAGAAGTTGTTGTTGTGGGTGGTAAATCCCTCCTACGGACTAGCACTAAGGGTTTTTATCATGCATGCAAAAATGACCTAAAGATTCTTACATCTTACCATCATCCCATGCCTAAACCCCCATCACTCATATGTAAATACAAGGCTCAAGAGATTAAGTTGACGTACCTTATTCTTCGTGTTTGATGTCGATCCCTTTTCACACTTGGTCATTATTTGACTACAACTCTCCTCCCAATGGTAAATTGCATTCACAAAAGACAAACAAACAACTCCACATGCATTTGATCTATGAACTAATGGGTTAGATATTTAATCAATCATATAATCAATATTCAAATAATGACAATCTCATATGGCAGGATGGGAAAAGCAATTCTTTTATTAACTCCACAATGATACCTTACAATGATAAAGTTGTCTACTGCTCCTCGATCCTGGTCCTAGGCTCTTCTTCCATTGTCTTCCAACTACTTTTCTCTATACTTCTCTTTGCACAAGGATGGCTAAAGGTTGGGACAAAGGGAATGTTCAATCGGGTATAGTTTCTTTACTACGATTTTCCTTCTTTCAAATGGGACCCCTACCCCTTCTTTTATATGTTAGAAGGAGCTAGGTATTTGGTCGAATGACCGGCCATGCATGGCCGAAAGGTTTAGTTAACTTATCCAAAGCTGTGTGTTTCATCAACAAATTTCCTTTTTTTGTGCTTTTGTAGATACACACGGGATGTCTTGGGTCAGCTAGCATGTAGACGTGTGCAATAATGGAGCAGGGTGCATGGGCCTTTATAAAAGGGGTTTTTAAGAAGAGTTGTTTAGTAGTGTTTTGGAAAAAAAGGAATCTGAGATGGCCTGATGATAGGTAAACATGTCTGGTGCAAATTAGGGTTATAACAGATGCCCTCTAATGTGTGACGTCAGAAGAGCATCTGATGACCGAAATACATTATCGATCTTCACCAACATACCAAACAATTGAGCCTAGAAACCAAAAATCGAGAGGTGCCATATGCAAAATAACAATTGTCTCACCGAGGCAGACATACCCATGCTCGAAATGAAATAAAATCATGGCTACCAATCAAATACACTGTAGATCCATCTCATATAACTATATAAAGTGTATTCATGAGCAATACACAATGGATCTACATCTCAAAATAAAAAATATATACATGTATAGTATCCATCTTGTAGAAGTTGATAAGGCCTGATGGCTAGAGATGATGTCTTCAAAGCTCGAGCATCAACTTCAAAATATTCAAAACTCAGGTAGGAGTGTAATATGAGTGTACAAATTCACTACACAGAGGTCTTCGATGGCTTGTCGGGTATGGACTAGAGGATCTTGATGATCAGACTGAAGGATTCATTGATTTCAAACAAAGACTTGATTGGACTTTCGAGATGGTCGGGCATGAGGGAAAGAGACAAACCGCAGAGAGGAGAACTCAGGCTTGGTAAAAAATTCCCTTAGATAATAGCATGACAAATGATGAGACTCAGGCAGAATGGAATTAACATAAGTTCACGAGGCAAGAGGCAACAAAAACTCTCCATATGTTTGGACGGATAACTAAATAGAGGAGGACACAACTCAATGTACTGGGAACAACTTCCTAAGTTCATATTAAATCCCATGGCTTGATGGACAAACGAAAAGATGGTCTTTATCCAAGGGCGACTCATTGTGCTGCCAATACAAATAAAATACTTTTCCGTTCCTCTTTTTGGGGTATATTTGATTTTTTTGTCTTTTTCAATAATTTTGGAAAAAGAATAAAAGAATGCTACGTTACAAAGCAAGAATGAGTGTCGCAAACATATGAGTTCAAGGCGCAAGGAAAAGACCGATGTTCAAACAGAGGAAACTCGGAAAAAATCCCTCCTGGGGCCAAAGGTGTCAAGATGCAGAGGCAAAGTGCTACAGGGCTTGCGTATAAGGCATGCTTTAGATGGTTCAGTTGAGAACAACATGGAGTCAGAATTAGGCCAAAAATGCAGGTATGCAAATGTGATTAATAAGACACACAATGGTAACATCCTTTGATGTAATTTTAACGAGCCCAGAGAAGGTAAGCTCAACAGTTTTTCATATTTAGAGAGTTTGAAAAAATGTAAAAGGAGACTCTGTTGGGGTACCTTTTTAGAATATAGTCTAGTCAAATCGAAAAAGGGGTAAAATAGCATCGACCAGATGTCTATTCAAAACCATTTTAATGAGTGTGATAGAGACAAGATCACTCGGTAATTTTTTCATTTTTAAGGAGTCTGGAAAAATCTTAACTATGAAATCCATCAAGAATGTTCTTCTGGACCATTTTAACAAGTGTGAAAGATTAAGGTCACTCGATGATCTTTTCAATTTTAGGGAGTCTGAAAAGAGCTTAACTATGGACTCCGTGGGGGTTCCTTTTTCGTAAATGTAGTCCCTCAGGCCTGAAAAAGGGTTAAAATTATACCTGAGAGTACTCTTCTAGATAACCAAGGTTTCTAGAGTATACCTTTGTTCATACAGTTGACCATCCAGACCGAAAAAGGGGTAAACTACCGCTGGACAGATGTGACTTCAAATTTCAGTTTAGCAAGCGTGAAGGTCAACAAGATCGCTCAACAATATTTTCACATTTAGAGGGTCTGAAAATGGCTTAAAAGAGGACCCGTGGGGGCTACGACTCATGTATGAAACTGGTTCAGGTAGAGCCCGTTGCTAGGCTCAGACCAAGAGTCTCTTCGATAGTCAACTTGGGAAGTCTCCCAAAAGGGAAAAAAACACAAACCATGGTGTAATTCCTTCTGCGGTATAGAAACCGTAGTCATGGCTTCCAGGATAGCCTCATCTAAAAGAAATTCAAAATCTGAGAAATCATGCAAACGAGGGTCGACAGTCCCAAAGGGTGAAGCAAACTGACCATACTCCATATGACGACGAAGGTTATGACCAGGACTGGCATAGTCTATTAGTGAAGAATCATGATCACGAGGGCTTGAGGATCTACTAACAATGAGATCAGACTCAGAAGGATACTCAATCCCACTTGGACCAAGAGGGGGAACCAAGGGCTCCCATGCCCCCATTGGATACACCAATGGATCAATTATTGATTCCAAGTCTCGAGAAGGAAAACATGATTGCAAAGGTTCCTACTCATAAGCAATTGAACACCGAGGATAAGATGCCACATAATTAACCCATGGTGGGGTGGAGTCTACACAAACACTAGGAACATATAAAGGGGAAGCCTGAACTAATGCTGAATTAGGATGGTGATTATCAGATGCCAGTTGGTCAATAGTGACAATGCTTCCATTGTGAGGGAAGTTCATCACCCGGAAGAGTGTAGATACCACAACGTTCATAGCATATACATAATCACGCCCAAGAAGCATATTGAAATATAACGGGCCTTGCACCACTATAACATCGACACATACAATCTTCCCACCCAACAAGATAGGAAACTGAGGAAGAACCCCCAAATATTCACTAGGACATTTTTCAAAAGCCAACAACTCATGTGAAGCATACACAATCTTGGGAGAACCCAAGACTTTCCAAACTGAGGAGGATAAAATACTTACAAAGGCTCCTTCATCCACAACACATCGATAAATGTTCATTGAATTAACTTCAACCCTTATTTGAAAGGGCGCGGAGGAAGGAAGACGAGGCTCAACAACGTCATTCCAATCAAAGGAAACCATCCTAGGGCTTGGAGGGGGTGTGCTCGGAGCGAGCGAAATGCCCCTTTGTTCTAAAAATACTGAACCGAAAATTCTAAAAACATAGTTGGTAGACACATCACTCCCCAAAAGAAGAGTGGGATCATCCGATGACTACATCGGCTTGACCACTTTTGCAACCAATGGCTGAATAGGTTGTGAGACTACATTTTCTAAAGGCACCTCACCCCCCAAAATAGGAGTGGGATCAACCGATGACTGCATCAGCATGACCACTTTCTCAACCCATGGTTTAATAGGATACGAGACTACATGGTCTAAAGGCACCTCACCCCCCAAAAGAGGAGTGGGATCAGCCGATGACTGCATCGACATGACCACTTTCACAACCAATGGCTGAATAATCTGCAGGACTACATGGTCTAAAGGCACCTCACCCCTCAAAACAAGAGTGGGATCAGCTTATGACTGCATCAATGTGACCACTTTCTCAACTAATGGTTGAATAGACTACGAGGAAACCTCAAAAGACTCAAAATCAAAAAATCTTGCAGACAGGGACCACAATCTTTGTACCTCTAGAATGTCAGGGCACAAATGACTAAGGTGATCTCCCTTGAAAAGATTACAAGGGAACTTAGGATTATGTTCTATCCATCTAGGTTTCTCAACAGAATTAATGCCCCCAACATGACTAGCAGTGGTTGGTTGCACATATCTAACATGACTTGCAAAGGTTAGTGATGGGTCGATAACATGACTTACAGAGGCTACAGACCTATTACTAGTATGACTAGTAGTGACTGGACTTTTTCCCGCAGCATGACTTGCAGAGGGTGGGTGTGTTCCCCCAGCATAACTTGCAGAGGTTGGGTGCTGGTCTTCAATGTGACTTGCAGAGTTTGTCGACCTATCTCCAACATGACTCGTAGAGGTTGGTGATTTATTCTTCCTATTATTCCTCTTTCTATTTCGTTTAGACTTTCGGTTACTAGTAACTATAATTTCACCAGAGGCGGGAGAAGGAGGAGGAGAAGACTTTTCTGATGAAGAAACATCAACAGGGTGCCCATGACATAAATTTATTAACTGAGAAGCATCAAGAGAATTTGGGACATTTGGAATGGTACCCAACCAAACTGGTAATCCCACATTCAACCCAGGAATGTACAAAGTGGCCATCAAAGGGACACCAAAGGTTTTGAAGAAAGGAAAAGCACAAGAATCCCCTTGCGAAGGGGTTCCTTGGATGGTATCATTGAAAAATTTAGCCATGAATATCATATGCATAGGTTATCCCTTTGCGGGATCGTTCAAGTCTGTAAAATTCTCACACACTGACTATGAAGAACCAGTGTTATCAAAACAACCCCTATAAAGAGGCAGCTCCACGTTTCTAAGCGGAAGACTAAAAAGTCCTCTCAACCAGCGGAGTGGGTGGTCTACCACCCTAGGTCAGAGACCCAAATCCACAACTGACTAACTCACTATGGAAAACTAGGGAGCACAGAGCACACACTAAAAGTTCCTAAAGGCAAATCAAGCAAACGACTAACTAGTTGGAAGAACAGTTACACCAACCAACACTAGAGAAACTTATCGGTGCAAGTGCAACTCGAATACGAAAGCACCCTCTGGGCATAATCTACAAAGTGTGGCTCGATTTCTTCCCTAGGTACTATGGTATACCTCCGCGGTCACCCGTGTAAGTCCCTAAAATAAAGGCAACTAGGTTTCCAACCCATGAACAATCATTAGGTGAGTATAGTCGACAGTCGGGTGGACTGCAATGGGAAAGGTATTGAGAGAAATTGTTCCATAAGATGATTGAGGACCTCTAATGGATTCAAGACCCACAAAGCTCCATGGCAAATGTGATCAACGAAATCCCAAGACAAGTCCTCTATATGCGTTCCCCACTACGCTTGGTCTGACTTTGGAGGGGTTATCTCTGCTGCCTTTCCGCATGCAACCTTGTGTTTAGCCCCTGTGTTAGAGGGGGGTCCCGGATAATTTCCACGTTACTAGACTTCTACACTCCTTATCACATACTCCAATGTTTGATTTAATGGCCTTGAAGAGTTTCATATCCAACCTAAATCAAGGCCCTAACCCTAAACTAGTTGGTTGACCCTACAAACATAAAAATTCTAATTAAATTTAGATTTAGCGTTAATTTTTATGGCTTGTCTTAAGTCAAAGGTTATGAAAGTAAAGCTAGTGATGTTTGAAAGACGAAAGAAAAATAAATAGAAAGATGGAAACAAAATCACTTCTTCTTGACTCAAATCTTAATCAACTTTTTAAACTAAAACTTTCTAAGATCTTTGAATGACAGACTCAAAACAATATTTCACTTGATTACAAGCTACTTATTGTCTAAGTAAACCATCAAGAACTTATGAAAGAAAATACTTTTCCTGGTTATTAATGCAAACCAACAACTATTTAACCAAGAAAAGAAATAAAAGACTTTTTTTATTTATTTGAATGCTCACAAAGAAAAAAGGAAAAATATCGTCAAGTAAAGACCAAGAAAACTTATGGCCTAAGCGAAGATCGCAAAGAGTCACTTTAAAAATAACACACAAGAAAATTAAAACTGGACTCTCACACTTGTCTGAAAACCCTATAAAAGAAAATTTTGTGGAAAACTTCTTAATGAAAAATAAAGCTATTGCTGTGATCAAACCTAAGTTACTGACCACTATCATAGAGACCCAAAAACCTGAGAGGTATAACTCTTGACAAAGGGAAAGGATGACTACCTCACCTTAAACAAAAAATTTCTCCATAGGCACGCTGCTGACAGTTCAACAACAAGAAGGTGCACATGAGCTGTGTAAAGTTAGGGCACGTGTACATGCATGCAAACCTTATACAGGTAGCATGTACTTCTAAAACTCTAAAGAATGAAAGGACAAGAAATCAAGCCCAGGCAGAGACTACTGGTACTGAGAACCAGAATCTCTTGAACACTCAGACACTTACTTTGACAGAAAAAAGAAAACAATTCAAGGAAAACTTCATAGAACAAACCAACCTGAGGTGAAACCTAAGCTATAGACTACAAACAACAATGACTAGAATGAGTTCCATAAAATCCCTGAGAAGGATTATTTCTGTCAGGGGAGAGGTTGACTGCATCTCTAGAAGAAATCTTTTGGAATCATACACGCAACTGACACTTCCTCAACTAGCATGTATACGCGAGCTGTGGGAAGGCAGGGCACAAGTACACGCATGGAAACCTTATATAGGCCGTGTGTATCTCTGTGAGTCTCGAAAAAGAAAAAAAATGCAGTCAAGCAAAGAAACAGAGATAACTTGTATGGAAGACAAGAATCTCTGTTAGCTCAAACTTTTGCAGAAACTTTAAAAACAAGGAATGAAACCAGTTTTTAAAAATACCCAAGAAAGAATATTCCCAAAAACCCTAGAGATCCCCAGTATGGTCGCCAATTCTGTTGTGGGTGGGAAATCGCTCCTATGGACTAACACTAATGGTTTTTATCATGCTTGCAGAAATTACCTAAAGATTCTTACTTCTTACCATCATCCCATGCCTAAACCCCCATCACTCATATGTAAATACAAAACTCAAGAAATTAAGTTGACGTACCTTTTTCTTTGTGTTTGATGTCGATCCCTTTTCACACTTGATTGTTCTTTGACTACAGCTCTCCTCCCAATGATGACCTACATTCACAAAAGACAAACAAATAACTCCACATGCATTTGATCTATGAACTAATGGGTTAGAGATTTAATCAATCATACAATCAATATTCAAATAATGACAATCTCATATGGCAGGACGGGAAAAGCAATTCTTTTATTAACTTCACAATGATACCTTACAATGATAAAGTCAGCTACTGCTCCTTGATCTTGGTCCTAGGCTCTTCTTCCACTGTCTTCCAAATTCTTTGCTCTATACTTCTCTTTGCATAAGGATGGCTAAAGGTTGGGACAAAGGGAATGTTCAGTCGGGTATAGTTTCTTTACTATGATTTTCCTCCTTTCAAATGGGACCCATACCCCTTCTTTTATAGGTTAGAAGGAGCTAGGTATTTGGTCGAATGATCATCCATGCATGGATGGAAGGTTTAGTTAACTTACCCAAAGTTGTGTGTTCCTTCAACAACTTTCCTTTTTTTGTGCTTTTGTAGGTACACACAAGATGTCTTGGGTCAACTAGCATGTACACACATGCAGTAATGGAGAAAGGCACGTGGGCCTTTATAAAAGGGTTTTTTAAGAAGAGTTGTTCAGTAGTGTTTTGGCAAAGAAGGAATTTGAGATGGCTTGATGCCAGGTAAACATGTCTTGTGCAAATTAGGGTTATAATAGTTGCAGAGTTACAACAAGGAATATAATCACAGAGAATATCAACACAGGAGAGACCTTTAGTTCAAAGTGGGAGATTTAGTCTTAGCGCATCTAAGAAAATAAAGATTCCCAAGGGGAACGCATAATAAGATGAAAATGAAAAAGATAGGGCTGTGTAATATTCTGAGAAAATTTGAGACAAATGATTATGAGATAGAATTGCCAAATGATGTGGTCATATCACCCATATTCAACGTAGCAGATCTGTATCCTTACAGGGCAGATGAAGCGAGAGGATCATAGACTTAGAAAGAAGTTCAATGGGCCAAACAACTGCCTATAGATAAAAAGTCGCGGATGGAAAAGATCATTTATCAAAGACTTAGAAAGAAGACCCAGAGAAAGACGTATTTTGAATACTTGGTAAAGTGGAAGGGACACTAGATTGAAGATGCCAGTTGGGAAAGCAAGGAAGAGATCCAGAAATATGGATAGACGGTGCAGAATCTCATGGACAAGAGTCCATAAATTTTTCAGCCAGAGGAGTATGATGCACGAGAATCATAAGAAAGCCAACAAAGCGGAAGGATAGCTCGATATGCACCAATGTGAATTTTGAGGATGTTTTGAATTTGGAAAGATGAAACATTAATGTAATATCTGGAAAAGATACATTTTCTTTTATGAATTGGAGAATGTAACACAGATCTTGAACAATTTCTGTCATCTTTTTTTTGAAGGCAATTAATGTAATAAATGTAAAGTAGATATAGGCTTTAATTCAATTAGATAGCTAGAGGTTGTAGGAGGGAAAACTCTAGAAATATCCCTCGTATGTATTGTATTGGATTATTATTCTCGTTGTAAGAAAAAGAGCTCTAGAGCAAGAGAATAGGAGAGCAGAGAAGAATAGAGATTGTAAAATTTGTATGAGCAGATAGTTGTTGCTATAGGACTCATGTACATATGCACTTGGATTAATATAATAAAGTTTTGATCCAAATTCATGGTGTTTATGAATTATGTTTACATATATTGAATGGTTTGTTTACAGTTAATTTCAGTCTCTATTATGCATTTGTTTCAATGTTGTGTATGTGCATTATTTCATGTTGAATGTATAAAGTCTGTGAGAGGGAGAGTATGATTTTCAATTGTTTCTCTTCCTGAGAATTCCTGCAAGGAGTGCAGTGAAAGTCCACGAGGAGTGCATTGACAAGTTCTGAGTTTTACCTTAGAAAAGCTCAGGAGAGATATCGTTGTTTTTCATACCAACAAAAGTGCAAGTATAGCACAGAGCCGGAAAAGGTGTGTGTAGGCTAGTTGAAGTCTTATCTTTCCATCCAAGTGAATGGTTGAAGGATTTATGTTGCAAAGAGTGCACATGATTGGAGAATTCAGATAATCAGAGATTATCGTGAAGTTGCAAGCAGTGCGGGCAAAATCCTTTGGAATGCTTGAATTTGCATCAAGAACCAAGCTCAAGAGGGATAGAGACTTCAAATCATTCGAAGGGAAGACAAGGCTAAAGTCACCTCGTAGAAACCAAGCTCAGAAGGAAGACGCCAATTATTTGGCTAGGAAGTATTGATAACCTGAACGAATGGTTGAAATTCTCAGAGGGAGAACTATCGATTTTTCATGGACCGTTGGATCTAGTGGATTAGAGGAGATGTTATGGCTGAGTGTCTTTCAACACTCACATGATCAGGAGGAATAGTTGTCATTAGATTTGGATCAACGGGAGTCATTAATCTTGTGGTTTCAGATTTCGGCATTTTAGGAGTCTAAGTGTGGAAAAGGTCACGACTTGAATATATTGAGTTGCGAAATCCTGATACACAAAATCCTGATACAATCTGGACCGTCAGATTGAGGATGAATCAGGACCATCAATATGTAAGCAAGGAAATTGTGATTTTGGACTTCAGGAGAAAGGACAAGAGTCACATCAAAAACTCACGAGTCAATAAATCCCGACATGCTCAGAGGTGGACCCCAGGAAGTGACTGAGGTCACATGGTCGAAGCATAAGGGAGGATCTAAAGATCCTTTACCCCATTTCAAGGTTTAGTGAAAGGAGTCAGAGGGACTCACAACAGAAATCGTGAAGTCATGAAATTCGAAAACACCTTTTCGGGTGAAGGTCATGGTCACATCGGTTGGTCACGTGGAGTGGAGGTTCGCGCCTAGTTCTTGTTCGCATAGGTGTAACTTCTAAGAAGGATCTGTGTTTATATGTGTGAATGTTCTAGTGGGAACTAAAGAACCATTTCAGCTCAGGGAATAGAAAGATCCAAATACTGAGAGGTCACATAGAACCTGCTGAGGTAGGGGTGTTGCATCATATAAGAGCATAGGCTTCACAACTGAAAATTGTATAGTTCAAATAATCACAAGAGTGACTAGTCCATACCTCTTCTAGAATCTTACATTCAATTGCAGTCAATGGTGATTGGTTAACCCGATAACAAGTTGTAGAAACTACTTCTTCCCACAATTTTTTTTGCAACATGGAATTACTAAGCATGCTCCTTGCTCTCTCTAGTAGAGTCTCGTTCATGTCTTCAAGAACACCCTTTTAAAGAGGAGTATAGGCAATGGTTTTATGCCTCTCAATCCTTGCTTCCTTGCAATAGTTTTCAAATTTCATAGATTTGTATTCACCTCCATTATCAGTTCTTAAACATTTTATCGACCTTCCAATGCTCTTTTCAACCAAATATCTAAACTACTTAAAGACAGTAAAAAATCATCTTTTCTTTTTAACACAATGACCCACACCTTCCTAGAGAAATCATCTATAAATGTCACAAAATATCATGATCCTCCATACAAGACTATAGGGGATGGTCCCCAAACATATGAGTGAATGTAATCAAGAACACATGTACTACTATGTCTTCATGTTTTAAACTTATGTCTACTCTGTTTATCAAAGATACAATTTTTACAGAAATTTAAATTCAGAGACTTCTAAATTGGAAGTAACTTATGATCTACAAGTACTTTAAGTCCTCTCTTGCTCATAAGACCCAAACATTGATGCCATAAATGAGTGGAATCAATTGCATTTTCAGATATTTTTGTTGCACCTTGATCTGACTCAATTCTTCCTTCAAGCTGATAAAGGTTTTTGATCTTGTTCACCTTCATGACTTGTAATATGCCTTTGAACACCGTCATTACTCCACCTTGAATTGTACAATTGTATCTAGTATAATCAAGGAGTCCCAAAGATATCATGATATTTCTAAGTTCACATACGTGCCTCACATCTCTTAATGTTCTTATAGAACCATCATACATTTTAATTTTGATTCTACCAATCCCAACAATCTTATAGGAAATATCATTTCCCACAAAAAAAAAACTCCATCATCTATAGGTTGATATCTAGAAAACCAATGTTTATGTAAAAATATATGATTTGATGCACCATAGTCTGAAAACCAATGTTTATCATGATGTGAAGAATTATAAATAGACAAAACCTCATCAGTCATACATGAACTAGAAGTTGAACTCGTTTATGTTGCATTTGCTTCCTTTACTTCTTTTCTCGAGTCTTCTTTGGAGGAATGTTGTCGTTTCCAACAATCCTTTTTTAGATGTCTAGATTTGCCGCGGTAACAACATTTAAGTTTACTCTTCATCCCTCTTGACTTAGATTTGGAAGAACTTCTTTGATTTTGATCTTTATATTTAGATCACCCTCTTACCATCATTGCATCAGAAGTTGAGGTTTCTTGACTAGATTTTCTCCTCATTTCCTTAGCCAATAAATCTCCCACAATAGTGTCATAATCAAGAACATAAGTTGAGATAAAATTTATAGAGGTAACTAAATGATCCCAATACTTAGGAAAAAAACAAAACAATGTCACTTCCTTGTCTTCATCTTCGAGTTTTACTTCCATACTATCCAATTGAAATATAAGATTATTAAAGGTACTTAAATAGTTAGTGCCTTTCATACCTTCTTTTATTTGCAAACCATACAACTGTCTCTTCAAATAGATTTTGTTAGTCAGGGACTTTTTCATGTAACTTACTTCCAATATAGTCCACAAACATGTTGATGCTTCCTCTCCTACTATATTAAACAAAAAATCATCTGCAAGGCACAAACATATAATACTCAATTCCCTTGCATCTATATAATCCCATTCATCATTCGTCATGGTCACCAGTTTCTTTGATCTGCCTTCCAATGTCTTTTGAAAACCCTCTTGCACACTCAAATCCTTCATCTTGAGCTTCCACACCTCAAAGTTGGTTTTGCCATTAAATTTCTCAACTTCGAATTTTAAAATTTGAACTTTATCCATTTTCACAAACCCTCAGCCAATTCACAGTCAAACCCTCTACCAATTTTTAGAAACCCCCTAAAAAGAATTTCCCTTCTCACACTCACCAGCCAAAAATAGAGTTAACGCCACCTTGGCATTCACAGGGTGCACCACTAATGAGACTGGCACTCCTCTAGGGATGCCCCGGGGGTATCATATTTAAGGATGGTGCTATGTCTCTGTGGAAAGGGGGGGGCACTTTTCTATCACTCTTGTGTGCTTGAAATGGTCATGCAAAAGGGAGGAACTTTCATTTTTCTTAAGTCCTGGAGCATCTGTGCACCCCTAACACTTCCTAGGTAGCTTCAGCGTACTTAAATGCACTTGATCAACTCATATGGAAAACAATTGTGGGCTCCTCAATACTCCAATATGCCTACCTTCACCTTCCAAAAAATGCGTCCAAAGGTACTTTCTCTCATAACGATCTGCACCTACTCCACCTTATTTGATACCACTTGATATGCAACGGAAGCTTGAATCAAACAGTTTTAATTAGAAGAAAATAAAACATACATGGACAAATGCAATCACACAAAGAATGAACACCAAATTTACATGGTAAAACCCTTCACAAGGAAAACATCCATGGGGCAATGAAATTTGATTTTACTATGTTCAAGGGAGAATGAGAACAACCAACATACATATGTACAACCCTTCAAACCTACGCATATATCAACCTATATGGCTTACAACAACTAGATACAATAAATGAGCCTCTAACTAAACATCCATGTTTAGTTGATCTATCTCAATTGAAGGCTAAATATTAGGATCTGAAAACTGCCCACATTCAATGTTGGGAAATTCGTTGACACCATTCAACACTAACCATATGAATTTATCAGAATGACATATAATGGCATGTAATGGAGAGAGTCTCCTTAATTACTTAGATGAAACAATATATTTATATAGACCTATTATCCACAATGTCTTCCAATTGAAACGGAATCTCCATGGATAGAAATCTTCCATGATATTTAATACTCAAATATAGATAAAATAAAAACATCAATATCTCCATGGAAAAAAGTCTACCCTATTACTTGAACTAGAATATAATAATGGTTTTATTTTTCCTTATCCCATCCCATGGCATGGTCACTTAACATCCATCGTAGGTCAGTTTTCATACACATATTTGATAATATCGCTTACATATGCGAGGTGGTTGTGCCATCTCAAATTCGTAGATGTTTAACCAATAATTGTCCAAACCTTAATGGCCTTCTAAGACTTTAGAGTTACGTCATATTAATTTTTTTAATTCCAACCCATACATCGGATTACCTTTTCTGTAAATATTCACTCATTAGAAGATCATGAAACGGTAGTCCCCTTTATAAACAATTGAATCTAATAATGTTGTGAGTACAATAAATAAGGGAGTAAGATAATGGCCTGACAATTTCACCCTCTTGATCTTTCTCAGTACAGTATAGTTTTCACCTTCTTGTTGGCGGGTTATTTTTATCACTACACTATATAGTTTTTTAGAGGTTTAAAGAAATCAGAGGTTAGATATTGGTTTTACACATAACAAAATTATGTTTTAATCAATTTAATAATGTAATAGATATCTAATAGATATCTGAAGGTTTTTTAAGAATGTACTATTTTGTCACACTAACAATTTGTTGAGAGAATATCTTAATCACACACTAACTTAAGACTATATTGTCACAAGAACAACTGGTTGAGACTACACACTAAAACTTAGGAGGTAAACTAATTGGAGAAAATCTATCATATCAAACTAGATCTAACAACTTCCTAAAACAAAAAAGAATATTATTTATGCAGAGACACACTCTATGCATACTTATCCAGTTCTTATAGACGTATTCCCTTTACATCTTACATGCATAGATATAGGTACATACAATTTACATATGACATATCATAGAGGCATTACGTACAAGCATTTATAATACCACCTAGGTATCATTACATTACTCTTCCCAAGTACCAACTCTATGAAATATACACACTAAAAAATGTCAAGGAATAATTCATAGGATCTAGACATACCATCCTAGACTTTCTACAAATACAAGGTGTGATTCACATTTCCATATCGTCATTATTTTTATTAAATATGAAAAACAAATTACCTACTTTATCTATCATCAAATGGTCTCTAATGTTTCCATAAAAACTATCCATGTCATTGTTTTGGATGAGGAACCAAAAATTTTGTTTCACATATAAAATGTCATCATTTTCATCTCTACTCCAATTTCATCATTCCAACTCAAAATTGAGTGTACCATCAAAACTTGGCTTCTCCATTGAGACAATGTTCCTTCATTGCATCTTAAACCACCACAATAATTAACTAATGACTATTCACCCAAACAAATTGCTTCCATATCTCAACCACGGTGTACATTCTCCTCCATTAACATTCACCTTAAGAACTATCATCTCGAACAACATACCCACTAAGAACTGACCATACCTTTTGGATGAACAATGGTACCATATAGATTGAATTCGAACCTTTTGTACTCTAGGGCCGAACATCAACTTGACTACAAATATTGAGGAATTGTACATCCTACGGACACATTTCTATCTATGAAGACACCTAGGTAACCAACCATGGGGATTTCCATTTCTATAGAAAAATAGTATGTATACAATATGTATTTGATCCAATCTTATAGACTATACACATACCAATATGAGTTCTTATGGTGCCACATTCATCAAACAATATCTCAACAAAAAACAAATATGGGATACAAAACATGTAGCATTAATTTTTCTTTTGAATATACAAGATATGATATCAAGTAAACTCGAAAATGATTTACATTACCAAGTGTTTCCATACATGGATATAAAAGTTAAAAAGATATAGTGAGACATATGAAAAGAAAAATATACATTTGTATTCCTCTACATTCATTCACATACTTGGAGTCTTTTGTTATGTTCCACAATAAATATGAAAATATAACTTCGGAAATAAACTCAAATCATTCACCAAAATAATGAACACAAGAAATAGACAACACGCTTGAGGTAGGGTAACTCCATATATCATTCCTTATGGAAGGAATGCACTCCCACGCAATATTTGCTTGCTACAATAGAATATTCTTCACTATGCTCCAATACATTGCTTACACTTCTTTATATAGCACTATCTATCTCCTAGGAATATTCTAGATAATGCATATTCTAGTAGGTGGAACATTCTAGTAAACCTTCTCATATTTATTCTGTTCACACTATTACATGGGCCTTATTTAATAGAATTGGATAATAATACATAACCACATTCCCATTGGGTACCTTCCAAGGTACCCCATATTACCTGCCTAAGTATACTACATTGTGCCCCCCTTCACATGTTTCATCCTCAAAACATGGAAAGAAACCATGCAATATGATCGGCTAAGTAATGTATCCAACTAGTACCAAGTATGACTATCCATCAAACCTAATGAAATATGAACATGATTTCGAGTTGCTTCCTTTCCACCCCAATCTTGATCTATATACACCTTTGGTTCATTTTTTCATAGAATCTATACTTTCCCAAAGCCTAAAGGAAAGTAGGACGAGATTAGCGTAACACGGAGGTAATCTTGTCATTGTCACCTCAACATGGTACCTCTTTCTATTTAGGATGAAGATGAGTCTACTCCAAGGGAGATGTCCCTCGACCAAGTGGGTTGATGAAGGGAGAGAAATAATAATTAAACCACCCCTCTCTCTAGGTAAATCAAGTCAAGTGTAAGTCTTGATGGATGAAGCAAATGAATGATAAAGTGTACCTTCCCCTTACTAGTACAACAACAAATGTTACGACAACAACAAATGATAATAAATGATTCAACAAGACTTCAGTTTTATAGAATGTTTGTTATCAATCAATGTATGCATCAAATACACATATATATAACAACAATAAGTAGTGATGAAAATTACAATTATACCCATAAAATGCACTTAATTAGACAATATAACAAGATTCTTAAGGTCTCAATTGATAACACTTTGTCTCATGCAATATCTAGATATGTATCGATCAACAAATAACTTTTAAAAGTTGTCTAAGTTAATTGTAACAACAATAAATTAGAGTAATGACAACACTAGTTAAGCTTCAGAAATGTACTTTATTAGGGCAATTGAACACACACTTTAGCATTTATTGATTGTACTTGGCCTTATACAACTTTTGGTTTGTTTTAAGATGGTTAGTGGGCTGGTAATGCTGCAAAATGATGGTTGTAGCAATGATTGTGATAGAAGCAAGTTAGTTGTTAGTATTTCTAGACTAGGTTAGCAAGTTAATTTAGGTTAGTAGGGTATCCAAAAGAGAAATTGAGTTTGAAGTTTGATGATTTTTGTCAAGAAACAAGGGATGAAGAATAGTTCCTTTTAGGGGTAAATGAAGTCAATGTGGGAGGCTCTTTCCTAGGGATGGTATTTAATGATAATACACAAAATATAAGAGGGAAAAAGGCTTAGGAGGAGTAGCACCTTAAGTCCTCCTAGGATTTTGACATCAAGAAGGAAGATGGCTAGGGTGTAGGCACTTATAGGCCCTAGTGCCTCCTTATCCTTACACTTCTTTTGGATGGAAATATTATGTGACAATAACTTAATAACAAACTCTAAATTTCTAGCACTTTAGGGCTCTAGAGGTTGCACAAATTATTAGATTAATTCAATGAAGCTTTGAAAAATATAAAGTAAGGAAGTAATACCTTAACTTCCTTAGCTTCTAGCATTTATTAGGCATACAATTTCATAATCCCATATGAGCAAGTAAACCATACATTAACCATTCAACATAGATGAAATAAAGTAGAATTGACTTACTTGCACCAAGAATAATCATGCAAAACAATTACTCGATTACCAAAGTACTCCACTAAATGATCCAAGTTGCCAAAATATGCCTCTAAGAGAGGTGCACCTCACTATTTCAGCCAAATATACCCCAATAGGAAGAAAATTTCAGACCCCTTGTCTCCAAGTGATAAGTTGTATGAAAATGAATGTCAATTTTTGTTTATTTATACAAAATTAAGACCTTAATTAACCTTTAGGTGCAAAAACTCGGCCAACATGGCCAATTTGTTACAAAAAATCAAATTTTTCCAGAATTAAATGAATTTGCATATAAAAATCATCCAAGGGTGGCGTCATTCCCCTCTAGGGTAACGTTGGGCCTCAAGTGTGGAATGTTGAACAAGGAAGATGAAATATGAAACCCTAGCTTTGGATGGTGTCTAGGGATATCATGGTGACATCTAAGGCCCCCAAGAGCCAACATCCAAGTGGGAGGGGCATGAAAAAATGGGATGTATGTCTACCAAAGTGCCTTCAAAGGTAACGTCCTTCTTTCTCATGGTGCAAGTCTTCAATCTCTGTCATGCCCCTTGGCTAGGGTTTGAGCATCCATCGGTGGGCTTTGAGCCCTATGAAGGTTTGAGATAGTCATTTCCTCATGCGCACTTGTCCACTAGGAAAGGTCCTATAGAGACAACAAGTAAACCCTCTAGGGGTTCATAAGTCATAAGGATCATAGCATGTAAATCAAATCTAATAATTAAATCACCTAAACATGTGCATCAAACCCTACTAACACCAAACAAATTCTCAAACACATTATCCTATTGGTATAATCCCCCTTACGTCTAGGGTGATTCCCAGGTGGAGTCTGGTCCAATTCATGCAAGTGTATGAGGTGGTATGGGGTGCATTTGATAAAATGGAAATGTAAAGTCTTACCTGTGGGCGCCTTTGTGGAGGGTGAGTTGCATCTTGTCATGAATGCAATTTTTCCCTATCCCAGTCATTTCCATTTATTCTTATCTCTTTTGATATTTTCTCTTATGCTACAAGGGAATAATTGAGGGCCACTATAATGGATTGGTGACTAGAGGTGATAGTGTCATCCACAATAAATTTCACAGAAATGAGAAGGCTAGCTCACGATGAGACCTCCTATCCATCAAATAATACCTTGAGTGTTCATGTTATCTTGCAGTTCCCCTTTTCTTATTGAGAATATTTTCACTTCTTTCTCGGGGATACCTGGGTGAATAATCTCAAATGTTTCAAAATGTCTTTTAACTCTTTCCATCTACTTTTACCCTCTGTCCCTTTATCACCTTCTTCCCACAAGGTAAGGTAAAACCATTCCTAGTGTAGCCAATCCCAATTCCCAAAAGATGGGGAGATGGAAGGAATAAATATGGAAAGTGGTAAGTATGGAGGCAACATATGATGAATCTTCAAATGTCCACCTGGTAGAAACCCATCCTAAAGAGAAATCCACTTACTAGGGCATAATTTCCAAGAAAACGTCATGAAATGAAGAAGGATCCAATACAACATTTTCAAGTGCTTCAAATATCAAAGTGATACATACCATGATACCTGGACTCATTACCTCATGGAGTAATACCCATTGCCACTTCAAGACCATGCCAATGTAATGGTCATTGCTACTAGCGATATGTGGACTGTAATTGAAGAAAAGAGGGGCCCTATGGGGCTATTCTTAGGTCATCCGACTCTCGACACTCCATGTATGGAACCTATGGACCTCGAGTCACGATCTCCTTAGTTATCCCTAGGGTAGTGGATAATAGTTCCATGTGATGGTTTCTCTATCATGATATCATCTTGCAGTGTTTGTATTCCTCCATGTGCATCTTGATTAGTTTCCCTTCTAGTTCCATGTTGGTTTATAATAAGTGTGTCTATGTGCACACCCCTACCTTGATGATTTTTATTTCTCTATATGGTGTGGATGGTGATATACAACAACTTTAGGAATCAACCATTTTTTCTTCAACTCTAAAATATAGTGTTCCTTTAAGTCAATGATCTCCTTGGATTCTTTATTGTGTCCTTCCTAGGTATTTTCTTCATGTCCTTCTATAGACTTTGCCTCTAATGAAACTTCATATTCCACAATAAAAAAAATTATTTCCCTTGTTGTCCCTTATTTCTTACTAAGAGACACATCCTACAATGTAACTTTCTTTTCCTTGTACCAAAGCTTTACAAACTTTGTTTCCACATTAATATTAATTATACCAACTGTTTCCATCCAAGGATGTCCAAGAAAAACATCCACATCATTCATATCAATGGCACACAAATTAGAATGCAACACATAGTTATCCATGGTAATCTTCAAATATTTACAAATTTGAACATTTTCACCGTCAACCTGTGTGCTTTGAATATTATTTGTTGGAACTTGCAATCTATTAACCAATTGAACATTGATAAAATTTTGTTGGAAACTAGGGTTAATAGAAATAATGACATTTTCTTTATGAATGCAACCAGGAACCTATAATATAGATTTTCCATATAAACCTTGATGCTTTCTCTATCCTTTTTATCAACATAAGACCACCTATGAAAAAGTGATTTTTCAAATTCTTCATTGGAAAGTGTCATCATCTTGGAAAAGTTCAATGATTTCCACCATATCTTAGCATCATCTTGGAAAAGAAGGGGTACTATCATTTTCCAATTCTCTTGCCATGATAAATTCCTCTCTTTTATGTATTCTTCAATACTAGGGACATCATTGTTTCTAGTGAAATGAATCTTTCTTGGAATAAATATTAAACCAAAAACTAGGGTTTTGTAACTTACTTTGCAAATCGTGTGGTTTTCTTCAAGAAAACTTTGAAATTTTGTCAAATTTTAAAAGTTGATATCTTCACTTCTTAGACTCCATTTTGGCGGATTTGTTTTTTGAAATTGAGTATTTTTCTTAGAGGAATTCAAATATCCATTTCATTTCTACAAATTATGTGCATAAAGTTTCATATTTGAGTCTAAAGAGCATCACTCCCTTTTTCCCTTAAAAAAAATCTTACAAAAGAACCAAACATTTCTTCCTTCTTTGGTTGAAGAAAGATCTCTAATACAAAATGTTATGTTCCAAAATAAATATGAAAATATAAATTTAATAATAAACTTAAATAATTCACCAAAATAACGAATTCAAGAAAGAAAAAAAAACCTAAGGTAGGGTAACACCATATATTATTCCTTATGGAAGGAATGCACTCTCAAGCAATATTTGCTTGCCACAAAAAAAATATTCTTCACTATGCTCCAACACATCGCTTACACTTCTTTATGTAACACTATTTATATCCTAGGAAACTTATAGAGACAGAATATTCTAGTAGGTGGAACCCTTTAGTAAACCTTCTCACCTTTATTTTGTTCACACTATTACATGGGATTTATTTACTAGAATTGGCCTCCATACATAATAATACATAGACACATTTCCATTAGGTACCTTCCTAGGTACCCCATATTACCTCCCTAGGTATACTACATATTCATTTTTGTCTTTGGCATTTACATCTTAAACATGGTTGTCCAATATTCGTCTTGGATTTCCATACCCATTATCATTTGTTGAAGTAGCTAACTCTACCAAAGCCAATGCATTATGTAGTGTATTTAATCAACATAAATAGTAAATTATGAACAAAATCAAAAGAAATATAAACTACATAAAGTTGAACAAGATAAATAAGAGTATTAAACTTGTAGAATATAAATATTTATATTGATAGTACAAAAAGAGAGCAATTGATGTAGACCCCACCCTCTCCTAGTGTTTGTGCACCCTCCCGGTCTAGGATCATTCTAGTTGAGAGGTGAAATTGTATCATGGGATCCCTCTAAGAAAAAAATCTCAATACACAGGTCCTTAAACTTCTTCCCGAATGTAAATTTTCCTTTCGGGAGTCCTCGAGAGCTGTAAAATCCTCCCCGGAGACTGAGGGCCAAACCTTAAATCCCTAAAATTTTAGAGACTTCAAGACTTCTTTATCAATCTTATATCTCAATATAAAATCTACGAACTTTCGAACAATAGGTGGCAAGATCAATGGTCTTCAACGAGCATCGAGATCGATGGCTCCAAACCTGTTTTATGGGATTTAATGATTTCTCCACAACCTCTTTTCTACCAATTTCCTAGATCGCCGAAAAGGAAATTACGTTAAGCATAATATCTAGTGTCCTCAATCACCGATGGATGGACAATTGAAATTCCTCCTCTTCGGGCTTCGGTGATTTCCTTTGGTCGTCAAACAAAACAACTTCTTGTATTTCTCGACGTCAAAACGTTGAACAAGTTTTCCTTCCTCCATATGTCCCTTTCTTGATCGACGACTAGGATGCCTTTGGAACTTCATGAGTCCTCCCTGTCTATACAATGATTCGATTTTTCTGATGTGCCACATCCTTGAACTACGGGATCTTGCTCCACGTGTCAAACTCAAATGGATGGTTGGGATTGACTCTGGCCTTTGGGAGTCCTCAAAATATTGTTCTCTACTTACTCTAGAGTGTCAGACCTCCAAACCTCCAAATATGTAGCCACGTGTCTTCCCTGTGATGAACGGTCTAGATCAACTCCGAAGAGATCAACCTTTTCTTCCAACTATTCTTCGGGAGTATCTACCCTCCATACCTTCTAATCTATTGACATATGTCCTCTCCAATGGAAGACCCAATTGAACTTCGGGTCTTCAGGACTTTGGGATTTCTCCACTCCTAACTTCCTCCAGAGTGTTAGTCCATTGGAGCACATGATCTACTAACACGTTTCCTCAGATATTGGATGACCATTATTAAATTCGGCTTTCGGGACTTCAGGTTCATGACGTCTCCACATGCCAAATATTCTTAATGTGAGAATTCCAAAGGAATTCACTGATTAGCCATCATGAAAATCCTCATGATCCAACAATTTTCCACTCTCTTGTAACCTCTAGAATGTATCTCAACTATTGATTTCTACTCTTTGATAGATCCTCCTTTGAACTTGATCCACGACATCTCCGAATGAACGAAGTCTTAATGACTTATAGGGTTAACCCCACTATACATATCCATATCTAAGGGTGACATAAGACCTTGGAACCTCTCGAACATATCTCAACTGTTCAACTTTTAAAACAAGAAAATACTCTCCTCCTTAACTGTTAAGCCCTAATATTGGCTCATTACCCCTTAATTGGGGCATATTATATTAGTAATGTTATTTTATTTATGTCGGATTTAGGCCATTAGTGCCTCATTACCCCTTAATTGGGGCATAATATATTAGTAATGTTATTTTATTTATGTCAGCGTTAGGCCATTAGTTGTAATTATACCTCCTAGTCTCCTATATATACCAAGGAGACATTTTCATTTTGAATCATCTTGTACTTG
>JZKD02S0617524.1:652732-682273 GCA_000966675.3 Picea glauca
AGATCTACTTGGTCTAATATGTCATTAGGTAAAAGTGTGTTTCTTTAGTATGCATTAGTATGCATTTGTAGTTAGGAAATCCGACGGTCATGATATGTTCCCAACATAGAGTGATATGACGATTCATACTCTCCTCGATCTTAACGACAATTGATCCGTGGCTTAACACCTGATTGGTCCATTATCTCTATTTATAGAGCATGGAGGATCATTTGTTGATGATCGATTGTGAGAAACTCTCTTGTAAAATCTCTCTATAATCTTTTTCTTTACATTAATAAACTGCTCCAAGTGGCTGCATTGGATGGGGTCGTGGATGTTTCCCCGTAGGGGTTTTACCACGTGAAAACATCGGTGTGTTGATCTTTGATCTGGTTATGTGAGTGGTTACTGAAGATGTTTGTCCTTTGTTGGAATACATGTGTTGTTGAACACAAACAATATGATGAGAAGAAGTATGTGGCTTATTCTCGGAATTGCATAAGACTATCGAGACTCCCATCCCTAGGGGATGAAAGTAGCATGAGTGTCAAGTTGTCAAGGGGAACTATGAATGGGAAAACGCATGTGGGGGAGAGTACTATCAGGTGACAGCACCAAAATGTAGCAGAGGTGATGGTATTGTAGAGTCAAATGTAAGTACCCTAAAGGTGAATGTCAGAGGGTGTGACTGGGAGATGCAATTGATTTTTAGAGGGAATAATTACATGCGAGTGTTGAACATATACCTGAAGGGGATGCGTCATTTTTGATGACCAAGTACATGCATAGTTAAAAACCAAATACCCAACATGAACAATATATGATGATAAAGAACATATACCATCTATCTAATCATTTTGAACATAATCATGCATACCTGGACGTGACGTGAGAAACATGCTCCCCTAGGGCCAAGTTCAGATGATGTTTTGGGGAATGTGACTATGTAGATGGTGAGACCATGATCCCATGGCTGAGAACAGATTGGGAAATAGAGCCTATGGGCTCATGTAACTGAGTGTGGAAGTTTGGAAAAAGGGACTATATATGGTTGGTGGGCCCACAATGCCACCTCATTTGTACCCGTCGCTATAGTAATTTGATGAGAGAATTTGGAGGAGATTTGGAGATTACGGGAGCTCGAGTTGATCGATCCGGGAGTTTCGAGAGTTAGGTTAGTGGTCCCATCCTCCTGCATAGTTTGAATTTAGTAGAATTGATTTAGGGTGTGTACGGATGGTCGTACAAGGGTAGGTTTAGGTAGGGGCCCACCAGTGCACGGGAGAAGGAAGAATATCCATGCGTCGATGTGTGGGTATAATTCCTTCTCTCGCACATAGTGTGAAACTCTGCTAGACATAGCCACGCATGTGGGTGCGACAAAGGGGAAAATAGGTGCACATAAGATGCACTCCTATTAAGCTGACAGATGCGCACTGTGCACAACTATGTCTCAGACAGCTGCACATTAGTGCACAACTATGTAGAAGATAGGTACGCATGTGTGTGTACTTGTCAGGGTGACAGTTGTGCATTGATGCATAACTCTATCTCAGACAGTTGTCCATTAGTGTGTAGCTGTGCAGAGAACAGGTGCACACCTGTATAGGTGAAAGTCGCGCACTAGAGGCAAGGCTAAGGGTGTTTGAAATTTTGAATTTTTTGATGTTTTTGATGGATGATGAGGGATGACCAAGTGTTTTTGTGTGTTTATAGGTTCTAAAATTGTGATGGGAGAGAATTATGCTAGTCCATTGGAGAGAGTGAGACTGGGAGCATCTTCGAGAGACAGTGAGAGAGCAGTTAGGTGTTCGGAGACACTTGGATACTTAAAGTTCTTCAACTGTCCGTTGATACTGATCGCATGAGTTCCTGCTACAGTATATTATATCTATGTGGAGCACTGATCTTCATTGTTTCATCGTTAGGGGACAAAAACTAACACTCTCAGCTATGGAGGGTGTGTATTTTCTGACAAGGCTCCCCTTCTGGGGGATGGCCCTTCCTACTAAGCCCCAGTTGTTGGGGGATGAGAGATTGGTCGACTTGGCATGTCACCACTGCTTGGGACCAAACCTTGATGAGATATTGAATCAATGCATCACCACCATGGTAGTTAGGATCTACGGATCCTTGGTGACTCATTAGATCACAGGAGGTCAGCTGAGGATCATGGAGAGGGTCTTGGATGTTGACCATTTTTATTGGGGGATGATGTTGCACTCTAGGATGATGGGGAAGATTCACCAGTGTCAAACCACCGACTCTGGTGACTTTGTGTTTGGGTTGATCGTGGTGGCCTGGTTTTTGGAGAGGGTGCCCCTTTTGTGCCCTAGGATTTTGTTGTCGGCTTTAGGTCCAAGTGAGCCTCATATGATGCATTGGGCCCATGTGCTAGAACGACATGGGGGCAGAGAGGGTGTCCATTACTTCACGACCATTGTGGAACGATTGTGGCGTCATATGCCACATTTAATACTATGGTACCCATATGCTATTATGGACTACCGACATGATCCTAACATGATGTTTCCTCCTAAGGAGGCTTGGGATCAGAGAGGTATGTTTTTGTATTTATGTTTTGTAATTTTGATAGCATAACATATGATTATGTATATATGGATGATGACTTTACCATTGGTGTTGGTGTTTTCATATGTGGGGCCCCGAGGCCATGAGGACGAGACGATCGAGGAGTCGGCTTGCTAGGGACCAGTGTAACCACCGTGGGTAGGACAAAGGTGTAGGTGAGATGATGTTGGTTTTGGACCAACACATGAGCCAAGGGCAGGCCAAAGGCGAAGAATAGATGAATTTGGTGCTAGACCAGCGTGTGAGCCATAGGTAGAGGTTAGAGGGGAGATGGAGGACCTTTGTTGATGGTTAGAGGAGGTTCTATAGGGTGTGTTAGAGGGTATGTGGGCCCACATCTAGGATGATAGGGTCTTGGACCAGTGTGTGGGTGTATCGGCGGAGGGGTGGAACTTGATTTGCTAAGCAACTGTAGCAGGGGAAACAATGATGGGTTGGATTCCCCCTGGCCCTGGAGGACCCCTAGCTAGTGGGGTGCCTCGAACTTATAGAGGACCTGGGGGGGAGCTCTAGGGGCACTATGCGTTTCGAGTTTTGTATTTGTATAGGCTTGCGAACCCATTTTGTATAGTGTAGTTGATACCCATTTTGTGTAGGGTAGGGGGTACCCATTTTGTACCTATAGGGGTGAGGGGACTCACTAGCCTATGAGTGATGTATTTTGTATATTGTAAAAATTTATGAAATTTTGGAGGATATATATATGGACACATATCGTTGGCTCATTTTATGTCTTGATGTGTTTATGTTTTTTATTATTTATGATGTCTAATATATATGCTATGATTGATGTATGATGCTTATGTACATGTGATGATGTTTTGATGTGATTAATGCCAATCTAACACTGGTTTAGCCATATTATCTACTATTTGATTAAATTGTCTTGGAATATGTGTAAATGTGATTGAATCCAAGTTGCGAGATGAGAGTCTAACTTGTAGGTATTTGTGAAAGAGGAAAGGATCACAGACACGGTATACACTGTTGAGTTGCAGGATGACAAGCTGGGAATATAATAAAATGCTAAGGTGACAAATGTGGAAGTGACTAGCCTCAGTGAGGAGAACAATGACGACGGTGTATTCTGCATGGTTGTTGGTGGTTGAGCCCAAACATATGTCGTTGGAGTGGAGTAGTTCATGTGAAGGGGTATAGAGGGCCCAAGCAGACGAAGTGAGATTCTGTGTCCAATGGCTAGCACCATCAGCGTAACCGATGTGGTAGGTCGTTGGAGGATGCATCTGGAAATAACACGGATGGTAGATCAGACATGAGGAGTGGTGACAAAAAAGAAGACTAAAAACCCTACGAATGTGTACAAAGAAAAATCCTAAGGTAGAATGGCTACGCTCAGGCGTAAAAATTCTTTAAGTACAACCCATTGATGGGTTCTTTGAGAGGATAACCTTTGGGAGAGGCCAAGATGTATGTGCCTTTAGTGAGGCAATGCTGGACAATGTGGGGTCCATGACATAATGACTCAAATTTCCCATGGTCGAGAGTATCATGGGACATATCGTAGGTTAGGATGAGATCCCCTTCGTTGAATGAACGAAGTTTGACATGGCATTAGAAGGTGGCTTTGGACCATATTTTAGCTTCCTCGTTGTTGTGTAATGAAGACAGATGATCTTCATCCAACGAATCTAAGTTCAACAAGCTCTTCTCCATTGGATCAGTGTCAGGTAATAGCTCGATGGTAGTGCGTAATGTGGGAATTTCTCACTTGATAGGGAGGGTGGCTTCGATCCCATGGACAAGGTGGAACAGTGTAAAACCGGTGGCAGTTTTGACTGTCGTGCGATAAGCCCATAATGCTGAAAACAAAATATGATGCCAGTTGGTCTTATGTTTGTTGACGGTATATTGTAGCATGGTTTTGAGGACTTTGTTGACAGCTTCGACCTATCCTTTGGACTAAGGGTAGTATGGGGAGGAAAACTCATGGGAGAATCCTAAATTTGAGGAGAGTTCTATGAAGATGTCATTCTCAAAGTGTTTACCGTGATCAAATACTAACTGTAGTGGGACTCTGAAACGAGAAATGACATGGTTGAAGAAACAAAAGTTGTTGTGTCAGTGGTATTGTTGAAAGTGGGCATGGATTCAGACCATTTGGTGAAGTAATACACTGCCACTACGAGGTACTTGTGTCCATTACTATATGGATGATTGCAAGTCATAAATTCCATGCCCCATTTACAAAAGGGGTCGGCGGTGATGACTGGATGCAGAATAGCGGGTGGTGCTCATGCTTTGTTGGCATATAGATAGCATTTTTCGCATTGCTAGATCGCATGGATGTTTTCATGAAACAGTGTGGGCGAGAAGTATCCTTCTCGATAGTGGACATACCTGAGAGGTGGCCACCACAAGTGTCTCTATGGAAATCATTCAAGACTTTGTCAGTTTTGTCGATGGTCAGACATCGATGAAGAATGGTGTCAACCCCATGTCGATATAAGACATCTCCTATTAGGAGGTATCAAGGGGCCTGATGGAGAATGCACTGATGATTGGCTCAAGAGAGGTGAGACCCAAAATTCTATGTCCAAAGGTAGATGAGAAAGTCACCATACCAGGGGTCATCAGAGGGTATGAAGAAGAGGTGTTCGTCAGAAAAATCTGTATTGATGGGTGAAGCTTTAGCGTCTGAGAGAAAATCCATAATGAGTTTGGAGATGACGAGCACTTTCTTGCTTTTAGGAGTTGATAAATCTAGGTTGTATTCCTGAAGGATGACGATCCATCAGGAAATTGTTCCATTAATTTTTTGTCGACTAAGAAAGTACTGCATGGTGTTGGAATCTGCTATGACTTTGGTGGTTTGAAGCAGGATATAGTGTCACAACTTTTGGACTGTGAGGACAACTGTGAGGGCTAGTTTCTCATCATGATTGTATTTCTGAGGTGGTTCTAAAATATTTTTATTGATGTAGTAAATGACATGTTCCCACCCATCATCCCCTAGTTGGACGAGGATTCTTGCTACTGAGACAGCTAAGGTTGACAAGTAGAGGATGTAATCGCGATCATAATCTAGAAGACTAATAAAATGGGCATTGGATAGGGATGATTTCAAATCATCAAAAGTGTTGAGCATGTTCATCCCATCAAAATGGGATATCATGACGCAGTAAGTGAAGGAAACCATGTGCATGAGTGGTATAATCTAGGACAAAGCAACGTAAAAAGTTAGCTTTTCCTTGTAGTCTATGTAGTTGACGTAAATACCTAGGCGATGGAATTTATGTGATAGCTTGGACCTTGAGGGGGTCCACCATGATGTTGTGTTGTGAGACGATGAAACCAAGAAGGTGTCCAACAATGATACAAAATACACACTTGAAGGGGTTCATGCAGATATTGTACCGATGACATCGTTCAAAAATTATGCGTAAATCATCTAAATGTTGAGTTCACTTCTTGGATCGAGTAGTGAGATCATCCAAATAAGTGAGGATGATGTGAAAAAGATCATGGAAAACATAATTCATGGCCCACTAAAACGTAGCACCTACGTTCTTGAGTCTAAAAGGCATGACATGATAAGCAAAGGTACCCCATGGGGTAGTAAAAGTGGTTTTATACTGATCTATTGGATGGATTTGGATTTGATTGTAGACGAAGAACCCATCCATGAAGAAAAAATCCTCGTGTCTGGCACAGTCATCGATAATTTGGTTGATGAAAGGGGTTGGAAAGTTGTCCTTAGGACAAGAATGGTTCAGATCACAAAAGTCGATGCAGACACGAATAGTGCCCTATTTTTTGTTAACAGGGATGGGGTTGGAAACCCATGAGGCATACGCAATGGGGTAAATGAACCCAGCAGCACGTAACTTGTCAATTTTGACTTTGATAGCCGCCAATTTGGATGGGTGAAGGGGGTGCTTCTTTTGACAAACTAGGGCGATATTTGGCCATGTGTCGATGCGATGTTCAACTATAGAAGGATTGAGGTTGGGCATCTCTGTATATGACTAGGTGAAAATATCTTGGTATTCCTAAAAGAGATATTTGTAAGATGTGAGTTCCTCAGGGGAGCATGTGATGTCAATGGTGATTTCTTCTATGATTCCTGGTTTGATGGAAATGTTGATTTTAACAGTGGGGGATATATTGGCCATGTTTCCTTCTTCAAAATCATCTGGGGCAGGGATAGGGTTGTTGAACTAGTCTATATTCCCTGAAGGAATAAAATCCTTGGTTTAAATTTCACATATAGAGGCTTGGTTAGGGGGGTCAAAGGCTTCCTATGAGAGAAAAATCACTCGATGATGGAGTGCATTCCATGGAAAATTGGGGGTAGTGAGTTCCTCCAGGATATCTTCGTCGCAGTGGAAAATGCGAGAATACAAAGGATCTAGGGATGTGACATGGGCGACTGTCAAAGTGTGATTTTCCTAAAGTGGCGAAGATGTAGAGGATATATCACATACAGGGAGAAATGGCTAGCTTGACATAAAACAAATGTCAAGACACTGTGGGTGATAAAATATGGTAGGGGGTAAGATTTCTTATGGGAAATGAACTAGAGAATTGGGAGTATTTGGGGGAATATCTATAGATAGTCTATATATGAACCATGGAGGGGTGGGAAGTGACTCAGGTTCATGGGAGGTAACATTGACAGTATCTAGAGAGTGCAGTACCAATGGTGAGGTGATCGGATGTGGTTGTACAGGGGTTAAATGATGACCTAGGTAGGCAACAATCAAAGGAAATCGGTGTGTAAAGTGAGCAAGTGAGTCATAGATAGCTCAAGGGCATATCATCCATTTGGGGACTCAAAAAGAGACATAATGAATGTTAGTGACGTGAGCACTAGAAATTAGTGGCGAAGATGGATCTTGCTGAAAGGTTTGGCAGCTAGCGTCTGGTTAAATTGAGGTAGATTTGGGAAGTGATGAGTGTAGTGGCCATATTCTAAATAGATGGCACAAGTGAATTTGGTTCAAAACCATTTACTTCCGATACTGGAGGATGTTGTAATAGTACTAGATGTGCTTGGTGAAGCAGTGAGCAATGTGGTTGCTCGAGGGAGTTGGATCAGATTGCGTAACTTGGGAAGAGTAGGACATCTATTAGTGGGGTGTCCCTTGCTTTCGCATAGTGTGCAAGGAGGTTGAACTCAAGGAGGAAGTGGAGCTGTGGGCTCTTTCTTCTTCCATCTGCCCCCAATAGTGGCAGTGGTTCCAGTAGTTGGGGGTGAGGGTGGTACATTCGAAGCATGTACTTGAATCTACATCAGGATTCCCACTGGTTGAGGAGGGAGAGATGGCTAAGGAACCATTGCAGGTGGGTGAAGATACCATACAGGGATGGAAAGAACCATGTTAGGAAGGGTAAGCGTTGCGACTACCTAAAATGATTGAACTCCAGGTGGGGGGTACAAGAAGGGAATTTGAGTAATGGCATGAGGGATTGTCATCCAAACCAGGATTTTCCCTTAGATGGGGGGGAAATAAGGGATAAGTGGTGCAGTAGGGTTCTAAAGGAATTATTGAGGTAATAGTTCTTCAACTGGTGGAACGTCGAGATGTGGAGAGGCCTCATTGGGAGGAATGGTGTCTCCAGTGTTGGTTTCATTAGAAGATATAAAACACACTTGTGATAAAGGGTGTATGAGAGGTGGTGCTCCATGGTATGCCCCTAGCAAGGATGGGTCTTTGAAAATTCTGGGACCCATGTCCCTGATTGAATAATCATATGAGCTAGTGCGAACAAGAGGTAGGACATTATCAATGTTGGTGGAGTGGTTGGGCTCATAATGTGTAATTTGGTCAATGGTGACGATTTTCTCATTGTGGGGGAACATCATTGCTCAAAACACATAATAAGATATGACCTTCATAGCATACATGTATTTATGTCCAAACAAGATATTGTAATTGAGCGGGGTGTTGATAACTTCAATGTTGATAAGAATGGTTTTTCTCCCAAGTTCGACAAGGACATTTTGGAAGAGCCCTTTAGGGGAGGATGGTCGACCATCATAGCATCTCAAGGCGATGACGGATGGGACTAGCTCAGAGGAGCCAAGTTTTTTCCATACAGTTTTGGACACGATGCATGTGGATGCACCCTCATCGATCATACACCGATGAACCTTGATTTTTTGAATATTTACTGGAATCTGGAAAGCTACTAGAGTAGGGAGGCATGGTTCTCCACTATCTAGATCAAATGTGATGAGTCTAGTATTAGTTGGGTCGACTTCCCCAAAGGCAGAAAGCAAGGATTTTCATTGGGTTGGATAGGTTTTGAGGACCTGCAATATAGACATGGCTGCAGGAGATTGTTCCAAGTCATCGACCAGACTGTAATTGTGTGATGCCCTAGCCTGATGGTTATTGACATTATGTTGTAATGAAATGTGAGGTATATGAATGGTAGGTTCAGTATTAGGGCATGGGATCATCAAGGGTTGTCTCGTTGTAGCTGGAGCTGTTTCAAAGGTGGTTGGAGTAGATTCAGGGGGCGTGTCGTTTTGACGTCCACACATTTTCAAAAGAATATCTTCTTCACTAGTGAGGAGTATATTGCGATCAATCAGATTTCTAGGCTGGATAGGCCCTAGGTTTTGATACTGCCCCATTTGTGGTGGAGCAGGGTGTACCTCCTCTTGAGTATTCATCACACCTTGGTGTGGAATAGGGTTTTTCAATATGGTCAGGGGTGGTTGTTGCAATTATTTTTGTGAGGCCTGCTGAGGGGCAGGTGGCACTGGAGGATGTGTCTCTTTCATGGATTCTTTTATCTGTTTGAAGTCAAAAATTTGGGGGCAATGGTGAGTATAATGTCCATACTCACCACAAAGAGTGAAAGGGAAGTTTTTCCTGAGGTTTTTGTTGTTTTTCTTCCCTTGGAGTTTGTTGTTATTATCTCCTTGGGGGTTCTGGTTACCTTGATTCTGGTTTCCCCCAGTAGGTTGGCTTTGTTGGGGGTTGTTTCTGCCTGGTCCTAGGTTATTATTGTTTCATTTTTTTTCCTTTATTCTTGGAATTATTCGACTGATGGGCCAGATTTTCCATATTCAACTATTCAAAAGTATGAAGTTGTTGAATGGGAGAGGGATGAACAAAGTTAACACTAACATGTGGTTGTCCATGTGGAGGAGCAACTAGCTATGAAGGACCAGGAAATGGAAAGTATGGATTTTTTTGTGGCAATGATTTGTAGGGCGCATATGAAGGTGAAGCGCTTTTATTAGTGCCTAGGTTATATGTTGAGGTAGAAGGGGAACTGAAACTTGGTTGAGAGGTTGTACGCATCATGGGTGTCGGAAAGGGTCCACTCATGGATGGGCGGGGGAGAAATAGGATATGGTTGTTGGTAAGGGGGAAAAGGGTAATAATATGGCCCTCCATATGATTGTGGATATTGAGGTGTGCCATACATAGGTGGTGTTTGGCTATAAGGTTTGTGGTGTTTTTTGGTAGCAATCAACCCATCCATAGCATGAGACATTCCAGGTTTGTCTTGGCCAAATGGTACGGTTCTGGGTACGTCAGGTAACATTTTGTATAAGTAACCTAAATGAGCATAGATAAGGTCGAATTGTTGGGCCTTGTTTATGTATTCCTCTTCGAACTGAGGAAAAGTGGATGTTACATCCTTGGCAAGTATAGAGACGAGTGATTTTAGAAACCAATCGAGGTGTTTTTATTTGGTGGTTTCTACTTTACATAAACTGCGTCGCCAATGACATTCGTGGATGTGGTCGACAATATGCATAGAAGAGGTTTTCTTCCACTCAGAGAGAAATTCTAAACTAGTTTCATAACGAACTGGTAGTTGAAAAAAGGCCAAAAACGCTTTGGCCAAGGATTCAAAAGTCACATGGGACCCTAATTTTTCATCCACATACCATTTGTTTGATGGACCAATGAGTGTTATTTGAAATAACCTTAATAATATGGAATCATACATGATGTTTTTTGAAGAGAAACATAAGTGGAAGGTCATGACATGGTTGGCGGGATCTTCCCCAAGTTTTCCTTCAAATTTTGGAATATTTGAAGGTAGTTTGGTAGGCATATTGGGCCATGTGAGGTCATGTAGGATGGGATCATTCGTGATTTTAGCCAAATAAGGAATGTTGAGAGATGCCAAGTATGGAATAGGGGGATTTGGTGGAGGATTAGTTCCAACCATTGTGTGAGTAGGTAGTGGACCTGATCCATGAGAGGGATTTGCTGGGGTTGTACTTCTCCCTTGAGAAGGAGTTTGCCCCCCGCCTCCTTGTGAAGGAGAGCTAGTGGATGGATGTCCTTGGGAATTGGACCCAAGAAAAGTGGAACCAAGTAAAGTTGATCCCAAAATAGTATCACTCATGGGGATGTGAGATGGTTGAGCCAGTGAGTTGCTAAGATTAGGGACTCCTCCTAGAATAGGAGGGAGGTTTTGAAAGCATCTGGAATGATGGGGATTATGTGGGTCCCCTATGATGTCCGACTAGAAAAGTGAATGTGTGCAAATGGTGGTGAGAGAAATAAATGAGCAAGAGATTTGTATTATTTTGGACCTTCACAAGATAATATAACTCACAAATGCCTGTAATCAAATGAGCATCATACATAAATAAACTGTAAATAATCAAACATGTGGGTAGGTAGATTTTTTCCATGTGGGGGAAAAAATAAAACAAATGCCTATGTCCTAAAAGATGTATCTTCCTTCCTCTCAAATAGCACTGGACCTTCCAAGAGTACTCAAAAGTGGGGTCTGAAGCCACCAGAAGAGGAACTAGTGAAGGATGAAATGATAAGTTATAATGAGAGGTAGAGGTCGCATATCCCAAAAGAGCTGGCGGTATTTACCAATAGCCACACAAAATATGAATAAGGTGAAATTGCAGCCCACAATTGCCACCTGGGTAGATGTCCTAAATTTGGTCACTAGTTACCTCGATCAAAGTGCAACATTTAGATTTTCAGCCTCAAAAATGGGTCACAGGGTTAATCCCTTCCAAGAGTTGGGTGACTCAAGGGGGGATGCACTGAACAACCAGACCTCGACCTTGAACCCTTCACAGGTATATCCCTACCTTATCATATAGAAACACTTGACTTGGAGGATTTGAAAGTTCCCTATTTGTCAACTTGTAATGTTTGAAAATGTGAGAACTAGATAACGGGGGGTTATTTGGATTCCTATCCCCAAGATCCTACCTAGACTAAAAAATTCTTTTGAATGATCTGGATTTTATGAGAAGAAAAAAATGAATATAGATTATTAAAAGATGATTAACATGGAATAACATAGATACAATAAAGCTGGTTTTCTATTCAATAAGAAAATAAGATGAAACTATAAAATGCAGCAGAAAACAAGCTTGTTGGAATGGTGGTGGCTTATCTCTGAGAAGAGATGTGACGGTTACGCTCATTCGCAAAAAGATGATTACAATGAGGCTCTAAAGGCCTTTCTATAATAAATGGGAATGTCAAAAACCATAGACATCCAAAAACCTAACCCTAGGAGATGAAGCACCAAAAGTCATGTGGGCCCCGTTAGGGTAAGTTAGTACATCAACTTCACGAGGTTGTAATGTTTCCATACGATTTATGTTTTAGATGAACGATAGCTCGTTGGAAAGGTATCGTCGAGTAGATTCATTTTGGGGGCTCAATCAAAGCCTTTGGATATCGTTACAAATATCTATCCTTAAAAACCTTCATTTAGGCCCTCAAAATGGCCCCGTAGGTTGAAAACTGCTAAAAATAATAAATTGCCAAAATTGCCAGAAAATTGTTTTAAGTGAGTTGGACAAGGTGGGTGGCCACCAATATCCACCTGGATCAATCCTCCCTCCTTAGGAATCAATGGTCTCCATTGCGTTGAGTTCCCCAATCATATGAGGAATTGTTTGTTGAATTTGGCCCCGGGTAAGCCACTTGCCTTAGTGCAGGAGCTGCCTTGCTTTGACGACTCGATAAAGATGGAACCTTTGCTATCGAGTTCCCTTGATCTATGTGTCCACGATATGATCATTGGATTCCTATTTCATGAAGTTAGGGTTGATCTATGCTGCTTTCAACTGCTCTGCTATCTCGGAGGTGCCCAACAATGGTGGGAAATATGGCCAAAGGAGAGCCACGTTGAAGACTGGGTGCAGGCCAAGGAAAAGGGGAATATTGAGCTCAAAATCATTGTCACCCAAAAACTTAGTGATGGTTTACGACCCATAACGGAGTCAGAAAAGCTTCTGATGGGGCTCTGTAAGGCATTCTTTCTACAGGTGCAACCAAAATTTGTCTCCCACTTGAAACTTATGTGGCACCTGATGTTTATCATGGAGCTTCTTGTACTTGGAATTAGACTTCTGTAGAATATCCTAAACCTGTTGGAGGATGTGATATATCCTCTCAATGAACTGGGTGTCTTTTTCAACTTTTGGTGGAGCAAGGGATGATTCGGTCAAGGTGGTCACTAGGGGTAGTGCAACATCTATGGGGTCCAATGTTTGGAATCCCAACCCCACCTGAAAGGGGATGTGGCCAGTTGAGCTATGCAGGGCTTGGTTGTAGCTATGTTGGGCATAGAGAAGACTCTCATCCCATGTGTGGGTTGTTTTGAATTGTACATGCGTAGGATATGTACGATCATCCGATTGACGACCTCAATTTGTCCATCTATCTGGGGGTGGAAGGCAGTGGATTTGGTGAGCTTGGCATCTAGTAGTGACCAGAACCTCAACCAAAATGTGTTGAGGAAATGACTATCATGTTCTGAGATAATGGTTTTTGGGATCCCAAAATGTACCCATACTCGTTGAAAGAAGATCTTGGCGGTGGCTTCTGCTTTCATGTTCTTCTTGTAGGTGGCTACAATCACCATTTTGGAAAACTGATCAAGAACCACAAAAACATAATCATTTACCCTCTTGATGGATGGGATGCCTGACATGTAGTCCATTGAGATGGATTCCCATGGCCTGTTAGGAGTAGGCAGAGGGGTGTACATGCTCTGTTTCTTAGTTTTCAGTTTGGTAATAGCACAGGTAGTGCAGAACCTGATATACTTGCCGACATCCTGTTGAACTTTCGGCCAATAGAAATGTTTCTGCAGCACTGCAACTATCTTTTCGATGCCAAAGTGTTATTCCACTCGACTGTAGTGATCTTCCCGAATCAGCTTCGAACACTCTCTTGATGGAACATAGAAATGGCCCAGATGACATGACAACCCATATTGAAGATGGAAATTAGCAACCACTGAGTTGGCGCCCAAAATTTGGTAGGTGGTGGAGAAGTCAGGGTCTATCTCGTAGAGATGGGGTCATCCAGAGGTCTCGTAGCTGAAAGATTCTAGCATCATGGTGAGTGTCGCGACTGGAGGTCGATTGAGGCAATCAAAAAATCAGTTGGTACTTCCTGTTTTATACTTGATGTTGAGGTGGAACTGTTGTAAGTATGTGGACCACTTCTAATGGCGGTCGTTTTGCAATTTCCCTTGGGTCTGCATGAAGCGTAGTGTCTTGTGATCAGTGTGGATTATTGTCTCCTTCCCAAGAATATAATGTCTCCACTGGCGGAAAGATTTCATAATAGAGTACATTTCTTTGTCATAAGTAGGGTACTTACGGACAAGATATGATAGTGTCTCACTATGATATTCCACAGGGTGGCCTTGTTGAGTGAGAACGACACCGACAACATAGTCTGAAGCATCTATCTCGATCTCAAAGGGATTTTGCAGGTTCGGTAATGAAAGTACTGGGGATGAGCATAAATGTTTCTTCAAGTCATTGAAGGCTTGTTGTTGGGACAGGCCCCACACAAATTTTTCCTTACCACCACCCCTGGTTACTTAGCTGAGGGCCCATGTGATATGAGAGAATCCCAACACAAACCTGCGATAGAAATTGGCGAGGCCCAAGAAGCTATGAAGTTCAATGAGTGTGGTTGGGGTTGGCCAATCACAGATGAATTGGATCTTGGTTGGATCCACATGCACACCATGCCGATCAAATATGTAGCCTAAGTAATGGACCCTGTCCATGCTGAAAGAGCATTTTTCCAATTTTCCATACAGTTTGTGCTGCCGTAGGATGTGCAGAACCTGTTGAATATGTTGCAAGTGTTTCGCTGAAGTCTTGTTGTATATGAGGATGTCATCCAGATAAACCACTACAAAAGTATTGGTGAAAGGTCGTCGGATATCGTCCATCATCCTCATAAAATTTGTTCTAGCATTTGTCAAACCAAAGGGCATGAACAACCAATCAAAAAGACCTTCTTTTGACTTGAAGGTGTTCTTCCTGCCATAGAGTCGTTAGGTCTCATCTTTCTTCTGCATCGTCACGACTGATCTCTCACAAGGCGATGAGATGGGATGTATGTTCCCCTTGTGGAGAATTTCTTGGATATTCCTCTTGATCTCCTCGTTTTCTAATAGAGAGAGATGATAGACTGGCCCATTGGGTAGCGGTGCACCTAGGGTCAGATCGATGGGATGCTTGACCTGACAGTGAAGAGGTACCCCGGTAGGAGAGGAGAATATATATGAGTATTCTTCCACGACCTTATGCACTTTCTTCTATTGTGTGGAGAGATCGGTCACAGAGGCCCTGGATGTGGCTGTGATATTTTGCTCACTCTAAGAGAGAATCACGAAGAAGACAAATTTCCCGGTCTAAGAGATGACCTTCCTGCATTTCTTGGAAGAGATCAAGGAAATAGCACTAGGAGGGACTACCTTGGGTATCCTATACAATTTCCCGTTCAAAGTAATAATAACAGTATGAGGCCTAGACTTATATACAACATGACGTTTCCATAAATAAGGTTGGCCAAAAAGAACATTACAAACTTTGAGAGCAAAAACATCACAAAATACCTCATCTTTGAAGGGCTTGATACCGTATGACAGTCGACACTGCTAGATGATGCAGAGATTGCTTCCTTGGTAGATCCATCCAATGGTGTAGGGTTGTGGGTGCGACATTGTCAGCAAGGACATCCGCTTGATGACCTCTTCTAAGATGAGGTTCTTCTAGCTACCACTGTCAACGATGAAGTGCAGTGGGGTTCCTTTTACCCACATCTATGAATGTAAGAGGCTCTCGCCTTCTTCTAGCTTGTCTAGTTCACTAGGATGGAGCTTGGTGGTAGCAACGGTGGCACTGGGTTCCACGTCAATGATTTGTCTTCCCCTTTCTGGTTCTGACTCAGAGTCAGAACCTGCATTTGATTTAGAGGCTTTCACTTCGGCCACCAGTGACTGCTTTGAGCAAAAGTCAACAGTGTTATGCCAAGGACTCTTTTGGAAGTCCCACCACTTCCTGGTATCTTTCTTTTTCTTTTCGGTATCCTTCTTTTCTTGCATCTTGGACTGGTTTTCCTGATATTGTCCATCTTTTCTCTATCCTTCGTTATGTGGGTTGGGGCCACCCCTTCCTGGATTTTTTTGTGAGGGGTTCCCAGGCCCAAATTGCCACTTATTTTGTTTGAGCTTCTGCTAGATTTTGACGGCATATCGGTAGGCCACACCCAAGGACAAAATGTCTAGAAATTCCATTTTAGTCTGGATGTATCTATGTAGAGCACCGCAATAATTAAGCACCAGATGTCACTCTGAATATTTGATACCCATCTTGGTGCGCAAGGTATGGAAGATGTTTGTGAACTATGGCACTACTTGGTCTCTTTCTTTCCACACTGTGGTCCATTTGGTATACAAGTTGTCATAAATTTTGACAAGGTAGTATTGTTCCTTGATAGCATCCCTGAAGGATTCCCAGGTGGTCGCGACTGTAAATAATGAGGCTTCCTCTGTTTCCTTTTGCTCACAAAAAGTTTCCCACCAATATTTGACAAGCGGAAAGGCTTTGAGGAGCGCAAAAGTAATCTTTTCTCTATTCTAAAATTTATGGACAGAAAAATACCCTTCTAGTAGATTCAACCATAGATTCAACCACTTCTCTAAAGAATATGTGTCTATCTGACCTTCAAATATAGGAATATCGAAGTTGATTTGTACCTTAAATGGGGTGACACCTCTGCTCGAGGAAGATGCATTGCCTATTGGTAGCCTCCGAAGGATTTGTCAAAACTATCCATCATCTCGTTCCTCTATTACATGAGGGCTTCCTCAAGAAAATTTTTGAAAGGATCTCCTGTCCCGTCATCTTTATTTTCTCCTGCCATGAGAGGTCTCTTGGGTGTGCGAGAGATTTTATCCTTAAGAGAAACAAGCTCGAGACCCAATTCTTTATATCCTTACCTCGTTGGGGACATGCATTAAGACGTTAAGGAGCAGACCACTCTGATACCATTGATCCATATTTTATGAGTAGAACGAAATGAATAAAAATTATTAAAATATGCTTAACACAGAATAACAGAGATATAGTCAAACTAGTTTTCTATTCAATAAGGAAATAAGTTGAAACTACAAATTGCATCGAAAAACAAGCTTGCTGGAATGGTGGCAGCTTATCTCTTAGAAGAGATGTGACGGCTGCGCTCATTCGCAAGAAGATGATTAAAATGAGGCTCTGAAGGAATTTTTACAATAAACAAGAATGTCGAAAACCCTACACATCTAAAAAACTAACCCTAGGAGATGAAGCGCCAAAAGTCATGTGGGCCCCGTTTGGGTAAGTTAGTACATCAACTTCTGAGGGTCATAACTTTGCATACAATCTTCGTTTTAGGCACAAGATAGCCCATCGAAAGGTATCGTCATGGAGATTCATTTTGGGGGCTCAATCAAAGCCTTCGGCTATCATTGAGAAGCTCGATCCCAAAAAACCTTCATTTAGGCCCTCACAATGGCCCCAGAAGTTGAAAATTGCTAAAAATAGTAAATTGTCAAAATTGCCAAAAAATTGTTTTGAGAGAGTTGGACAAGGTGGGTGGCCATTGATATCCACCTGGATCATGGCACCTCCTGTGGAGGAAAAATTAGTGAGTTTTTAGAAAAAATTTAGATGTGGTGGGCTGAGAGATTGGAGGTGTGAACCAATCTCACTTGAATTAAGTGGGTGTGGATAATTTCCAAAGAAGTAGTGGGACATTTCACAATTTCTTTCGAGAAAACGTACTTCAACCTCCACAATTCAAAATGGAAATTATGTGAGTGAGGAGTGACTTTGTGTGTGAGTAAGTGAAAAAAGTGTGCCAAATTTTAATAAGTTAGGTGTTAATTTGCAACATGTGGACTTCCTGTGGTCCTTACAAATCTTTATTACCTATCTTTCTAAGTGTCATTGGTACAACCTTGTGGAATTTTAAAATCCCTAAAGAAGTCTGTTATAGCAAGATTTGCCTCAGCATTTCTATCTTGCACAGAGGGCCTTTTTTCATTTCCCTATGCAGACTTGTCATCCATTTTTTATGAATCCAAGGATAAAAATACATATTTTTCCACATATACGCACCCTATCTACTATACAACATGCGTATATGCAGGCTGCACCATTACAACCCGCATGTGTATATGCAGACAAATCTTGCTATAACACTAGCATGTGTACATATGGGTCCTTACCAATCCTTTAAACTCCCTAAATATTGTTTACACTAAGAAAGATTGAAAAACTATCCTATATTGCAAGCATGTGGGCATGTATGGGCCCGTTAATTTGATCTTTAGACTTCCCTAGTGATGAAAACTAAGAAACAAATTTCAAGAAACCATCCTAAGTTTGCAACATGTGGGCATGTATGGGCCCTTACAATTTTAAGATGATTTCAAAAGAAGCTAAGAGGAGCCCTAGGGGGGGTTTATCTTTTCCTAAAGATTTTTTGTTAAGCGAGATGAAATGTCCCTTTAACCACCTTTATGATTCTCAAGATCGCTCTATGGTGTGAGAGAAGAGCATACTTAATGATCAAAGTTAATTCCTGGTCCCAATGTAAGTGTTTTTATATGTGATAGCAATAATCTCAACTTAAATTTTACAAACCAAACAAGCCATCCATGTGGAAACCAAAGCAAAAGAGGAGAATATTTGGTTCTTTTTACCCCCCAAGTGCCTATGTTTAGATAACCTTTCGTATGGAAAAAAAAATTCTAAGTGGAGTGCATGGGCATTACAAATTGCAATAAAGCAACAGTCTGAAGGCTAGGGGCCCTCAACTCATCACAAAAACCCTTACAATTTTAAAAACCTGGATACATGCACAGGTTACAATTCTGATAGGTGCGCAGTGGGCGCACAATGCACAGAGAAAAGAAGCATGAAGGGCGCACAGTGCATCGAGTGCACGTCTGTGGGTTGGAATATCCTTGCACTTTCTGTTACACATTGGGGGATTTTTTTTTGAGTGAAATTCTCCTCCTCCAACTTAGAATTTTTCTTTTGACAGGTAAGGTTGGGCCCGTTTTGGTACCTGCAAGACAAATTGATTAAAATAATTGCTCACTAAGTCCAAATAGGGTGGAATTTGATACCTTATCCCTAGTATGGTCGCCAATCTGTTGTGCCCATTTCATTACTTGGGTGAGAAAAACAATGACACTTGCATGTCTAGTTGGACCTTCTAGACAAGACATAAGTTCATGAGTGGGTTAAACAAGCCAACCACATGTAACAAACAAATAAACAAACTAAAACAACTAAGAAAATAAAAACTAGAATGCATAATAAACTTAGAACCATAAACAATCATCCAATAACCAAGATAATGCCACCATTGGATAACTATATTCGTTGGCAAAACACCATAGAGAAAAAAGAGGACTTATGGGTCCCCTCTTCCTCTTCCTCCTTGGGACGGCTCTTGAGTTCCCTAATGGAGAACTCTTCTTACAATGGAAAAAAAATGACAAATGATGAAGAAAATAAATGCATATTCCCTTAAGAGGTGAGTGGAATGGCCTATTGCAATGATGCTTGAATACTCCAAGGAAAAAAGGGGATTCTCAAGGGAGAATTGAGGCAACATAACAATACTATGAAGATCTTTGTTTCTTAGTGAACCCATGGCTCTTATTTATAGCATTTCTTCAAGGAAAAATGTAATTCGTTCTTGGTGTGAACACGGGAAATTTTAGAGCACCCTTTGGTCCTTGACCAACCCCCAATTCGGATTTCACTCAGATATGGAGGTCAAATTAGGTCAGGAGCTGGTCCATAAATGGTTGGTGGGCTAAAAAGAACCATAAATGCGTCGTTCACATGAGTTTGTGGATTTTCTCGTACACAATTGTGCATTTGGTGCATTGTGTGCTCTAAGGGATTTGTTGGCCCCTTTGGTGAATTTGTGCATGTCAATTTTTGCCCAATTGTATCGTTTTTTCCTTTTGAAATGTATTTTAGTGTTGCAGGTAAACTAATTGTTGTTGGTATTATTCTATTTTTGTAACCATTTGCGTGCAATGTTGCAAATAAAAATCTAGTGATAACAATGGTTTGATATTTTGGTATATGTGTGTAAGTACCTCATGCGAGTGCCCAAAAATGTGTAAGAGTATATGTGTTTTGTGAGTGATTATTTCCTACGACATTTTCGTTTGTGTGAGATTGTGTGTAATTGTTCCAACACTCTTGAAAATTGTGAGAGCAAGTGATTGAGTTGAATCCAGATCCTGGAGGAGATCAATGTACCATAACTCCACACCATGATAACCATTTTCTAATACTCATTATCTCTTTTCTATATTGTTGTTGATTTTGAAACATAGGAGTTGATTGATGGAGGTTGACTAATGGAGGTGCCCTACACTCCGATAGATGATATTTATAAAAGATGTTTGAGCTCTATTTTGGCTGGAAAAAACTAGCAGGAAATAATCAGATCGATCCAAAGCTGGAACTGTTCACCAATACAAGGTGATTGTATGCAAATAGCCCATATTGTTGCTTGAAGGAGAATATGCCTCGAGGGGAGTTAGTGGAGCTGTGAGGCTAAAACATTGATTTCTCTTGCAGTGGAGCTAATGTTATGACTCTTGTAAAACATCAAGGAAAGGTTTATTTGAGGAGCAAAGGGAGAGTACGAATGAGAAATTGATTCTACTTCACCAATCATATATATAAAAATTTAATTTGTTAGAAATTGATTTTTATATAAATGCATGTCAATAGGCGTGGAGCATGTGGGAAGAGACATGATGGAAAATATGCCCATTACTAATGCTATATTCATGAAGATGAAACTTTTTTGTAAAATTCTTTGTAAAATAAAGCAGGAGATTCATTTTCGGTGGTAACTGACATCCCGTAACTATGCTTGTGCCTGATGTGAGTGTGTATTAATGTTATTTTTTGTTTTGAAATGAATTATGAAGAACCAATTATAGAACATGGTAACTTAACTTAATATGGTGTGTGCAGAAGCTCCACCTTGCTACAAGAACATGGTCGCTAGTTTGGTTATGTCTACTATCTCTCATGGTTTGTGGTTCTTGCAGGTTGTGGTGGCCCGAGAACAATGACTACTAGTTATAGTTGTGATCCAGTGTGATTGAATGCTTGTGTGAAAGACATCACTTTGTAAGATTGATTTCTGGGAATTATTCATATCTATACTACTTTCCTAGAAAATTGTCGATTACAACGATAGATCATGTACTTAGGCATATGGAAGCAATATAGAATAGACTGTTTTCCTAGATAACTAGTGAATAAAACGACCGACCATGTATTTAAAAAGATAGAAGTATGTCAATAGAATGACTATCGATGCGGTCAATACAAATAGATTATCCATTGTTAGAAGCAATTTTTTCTTCAATGGATGAAGTGGTAGCTTTATTGAATGGAAAAGAAAGAGCATAGTCTACTAGAGTTTAGAAGTTGATAGAGGTGATAATGAAGATCATATGTGTTTATTTGATTTCCTTATTGTTCTGAGTGATGTAAGCATTAATGGAGGGTCTTAGAATTAATGCTTACATATTGGTTTAGATTTGTTAGATTTAGTTAGTTGTGAGGGATCTTCTCCAACTATTAGATCATATTTATGTGTGTGTGGTTGAGAAATTTCCCCATAAATTTGTTATACTCTTGAGGAAAACTTCTTATATGAATATGTGTTTGATTAATTAATAAAATATATAAAATTATTGTGTGCATGCTGATTTGTTAATTTATAACTCAAGGGGAATTAAAAATAGCTAAAAAAAATTTAACTCAAACTAAACCACATAAAAACCAAACACAAGACGAGTTGATACTATAGAACACACTCATTGATTCATTCATTGTTTCACAAAATTTACTAATAATAGAACTCATATTTTTTAAAGCTTTCTTCAACTAACTAAAACTCTTAACTCAAGCTAAACCACATAAAAACCAAACACAAGACTAGCTGATACTGTATAACTATAACTCATTGATTCATTTCATCGTTTCACAAAATTTACTCATAATAGAACTCAATTTTTTTAAAGCTTTCTTCAACTAACTAAAACTCTTATTATAGAGTGTAAAATTAAAACTTTGGAAAGATAGGTACGATAGTAATTATATTCTAACAGTACTACCCATCATACAAAATGAATATGGATGATAACAGTCGCAGCGTAAGGATCAATGTAGAAAATATAGGGATAGGGCGCAGGTGGGGTTTTGTAGGGAAAGATCGCGAGTCAATCAAGAGATGAGAGGGAGGTGGCGTTTGAGGACTCGTATGCAGTTACTGTCTGGGCTATCACTGGTTTTAAATCAGGCTGCCCAGTTCAGTTCTTAGGTGCTAGCAGATGAATGGGAAGCGCGATAACCTGGTGCCCCACCTTTAACCCTCTGTAGATGAAGTGATAGAGGTCTGATGAGGAATCGATGAGGACGCTGAGGGTTGAGACATCACGGCATGTTTGTTGGAGGATGCCAAAGGGAAAGAAATGGAAGAGATGAAAATACAAGAATTAGGGTTCTGGCCGGCCGTCTGTCATCTAAAGCTCCACTTACATGTGCTGGGTCCGTAGCGACAAAAAAACGGAGAGAGAGGTTGTATGGACTGTGGGCCCATCGATTCTATTCTTTTCTATGTCCAAAGTCAGCTGCTACCTTTCCATTCGGTTGGAATTTGAAGGGCAAAACGTCTGACATAAAAATAATATGGATCTTTATCCATCAAATACAAGTTACAGTGTTGAACCCGTTAAATCCCAACAATGTTTCTATCTACTTTTTAAATGATGTGAAATCAGTGTAGGTACAATATTAAAATCGCAATACATGTAATTACAGTGTTAAAACCGTTAAATTCCAACCATGTTTCCATCTACTCTTTAAATGATGTGAGAGAAGTGTGGGTACAATATTAAAATCGTCATATTGTTTTTTTTTATGGATTAGGTTAACTCTGGAGTAATCTTCTCTAGAGTTTTTCTTTTCAGTCAAAAAAATAGATCTGAATCTGTTTAGATTTTGAGGGTAGTCTGAGTTTAGCATGATCAAAGTTTCATGCATTTCAGAATTTTACTTTAAAGGTTTTGCTCCATTTTAAACCAACTCAAATACTTAGAAAATCGATCAAAATTCTAGATTAACCAGAAATTTAAAAACAAGCAAAAAGACCTACCAAAAAAATAACTCTGACAAAAAAATTGTTCCCCAGTTAACCCACTCTTATATGCAAAATGTTATTCAAATTCCAACTCTGTTTCCAGCCCATCTATGGGTGATGGCAGTGACGAATCTTTCTCCACTGCCAAAATCAGAAAAGATAAATGAGCAGACATGGTGTGGACTGCACCAGCTCACATTCGTCACAAACAAATACTTAAAAGGCTCTGCCCGTATATATCTCAAATCAGACGATAGTTCACATCGTACGGTTGTTGGGAGTTTGGGATTATGGTGGGAAATCCCGAGGAGATAAAAAACAGTGGCCTCCAATTTTGTCAAAATAAAAAATTTCATTCTATCCGATCAAAAACATTGGCTTTCAATTTCCATCTTAGATCTTTGACAAAATAAATTTCCATCTTAAATCTTTGACAAAATAAAATTTTAATTATGTGTACTGTATACATTGTTATATACTTTTAAGAATTTGCACCCGTTGAAAGTTGTGTTTCTTGCATTCAAAGACACAATTCAAACATCTTAAAATGAATACAAACACCCAAAAATACTTAACCCTAACTATTTTATACATCCACTTCCCAAATGAAAATGATGACATGTTCCCTTTTTCCATGCACTAGTGCGTTTGAGCTTATGTAGCTATCGATGGCCAACCGTTCCTCATATGTAATTACCACATCCACCAAACCAAATTGAATGTGTTCTCCCTGCAATATCTCATACACATGTTTAAGAGTGGACTAAAAGTTATGGCTTGTCCAATCCGTTGGGGGATTATTGTGCATGCCAGGGTCGAATTGGCAACACATATAATTAAGTTTTAAGATTCTTCATATTAATTTTATTTTGAATATTTTTTTAAATAATAATTAATATCTTTTTTTAAATATGTTTATTTTGGGTTAAGTTGTGTCATGTTTATTTTGAATTAAGTTTTTGTCATAACATAATTCTATTTAAAATCAAACTTTTCTTTTAACATTTAATATTAATTTCTCTTTTTAACTGAGTTTACTTTCATTCAATTTGATATCATAATATATTCGGAAACCTATGTTTCTATCATTGTAAGGTGTTGTCTAGTATTCCCAAATCTTGTTCTCCCATGCTCTATACTCTTGATTCATTCGATGCCATTATCATTTTTAGAGATGATTCAAGTAGTTTCCTTCCAATCTATTATTATTGTCATTTTCATTTCCAAGGACTAATGTAATTTCCTTAACATGTATTTTTACTAACAAATAGATTGATGATATGAATAACCATTTATAAATTATGCCATGACTTTATTTAGATTAATGTCATATTTGCAAAATTAAACATTTTAGGTTCATATATTGTTAAAAATAGTAAATCATGTTGAGTCGTCAAATGTAAATCATTAAAAAGATCAACTAACATATTTGCAAAGTGTTTTATTTTTTTTCTCTACCTATCTTAATGATGGTCATATCTTAATTCAAGATAGTCTCAAAATAGACCTATTTCCTTTCGGAAATCATTTAGAAAAGTTAAGCACTTAATGAAGAAACCTTAAATCTAAAATTATCATGAATTGTTTTTTTTTTCTTTTACTGGGGGAATCGGCAACTCGCGGTTCTCGTACTCGCGTGACACGGGGTCGATCCCCAGGCGGCTACCACTATAACCCCAGGTGCAACCACCCAACTCGCAAGAATGGCGCACGAGTAAGTCCGGGTGAGAATCGAACATGAGACTTCATTTACAAATTTCCTTCCATTTACATGGCACTTGCCAATCCGTCTACACCCGTGCGGGCAAATTATCATGAATTGTTAATATATATATATGAATGGGATAAAAATATTCTCCTTTAAAAAGGTAATTGTTAGTTTATTTTTGATAATTAGTGATGCATATATTTATAGACCTATTTCCTTCATAAATCATTTAGAAAAGTTAAACATTTAATGAAGAAATTTTAAATCTAAAATTATCATGAATTATTAATAATTATGATGATGATGATTAACATCCACTAAGACTGAATTGGTCTATCGAACCTTAAGAGGGTAAGTGATTACTTGTGATTCTTTAGAATTTTTTTTTTGTGCTCCAAAAGCATTAAGAGAAGGTTTCCAAGATCACCATAGTTTTGTTGAGTTAAGAGGTTAGGAAGGTTGGTAGTGTGACAAGTATTTTGAAAATGAGATCTAATATGGGTATAGGCTAGACAATCTAAGAGAAATTGTTTTTCATCTTCAACCTTCTCAATGTTACAAAGGTGACACACTCTTTCATCCCATGGCATTTTAGGAATTGACCAACGTCGATTTTCACTATGGAGCTCCTAAGAACTTGTTCTTATCTTAGCAATGCTTATTTTTTTCTTTACACTTGTCCAAATAGATAGATAACTTTGATCTTCTAGATTATGTTTGATTACATCCTTATAATACCTTAACTTTCTTTTTTCCTCCAACTCTTTATCACACCACTTTTTCTCCTTAAATTTTGATTTGATGATATTTTTAATAGTATCTTTATTCTACAAAATGGTGTCTTCCATGATTCCCCAATATTTTACCCAAGACTGGGCATATTTATGCCATCCTTGCTTGAGTTGATGGTGGTTACGACTCGATTTTGAAGAAATTTTAGGAAGCCTATTGTCTTCCATGTTGTTTAACTTATTCTTATACATTAGGCATCTTGTCATACTCATGCTCTCAATGGGGGAGAGGCTTGTTTGTAAGAGGAGGATAGGATAGGGTGTATTTCCTTTAATTTTGAGATTATAGGTTATAAAATTCTTTGGTTTTCTTTATCTTTGTCTAGGATTCACGAGAGATACTACAACCCTAGAGTTCACATCCATAAAGATTAACATGTGTAACGAGAGTCTCAAAGTTGAGTTTCTTCTTGTCCCAAATCCAAAGATTGACCAAATGACAATTGTTTTCACGCCCATAATAATCTTTCCATCCCCCAATAATCCTTTTCTCAATGCTATAATTCCAATTGAGCTTGTGATGAATATCAATTCCAAGATATTTGTATGAATTCACTTCCTCCAAGTTGTTTTTTTCATAAATGAAGGTATCATAAGTGAATTTATTGGATTTAATAATCATGACCTTACTCTTATCAGTATTAACAGTCATACCCATATTGGAGCAAAAATCCTTGAAATCCTTGAGGATTCCTAGTTGGTTTTCAACATCATGGGGACTCTTTTCCATAAGAATGATATCATCAACATAAATAAGAATATTGATGACTATACCAGTGAGAGTAGGGCCGACACAACCTAGTTTTTCCAAACAATCTTCTAACTTGTCAATGTATATGCCAAAAAGGGTAGGGGATAAGGGATAACCTTGTTTGACTCCAATATTCCAGTTAATCACTTTCGACCAACCCTTAGTGTTTTTAAACTTAGAAATAACATTCTCATACATCCTTATTGTAACATCCATCAACTCGAGAGGCATTTGTATCCCTTCCAACCTACTCCAAAGGTTTTTCCTAGGAACCATGTAAAAAACCTTTCTAAAGTAAAAAAAAAGAACAAAAAAGATTGGTTTTAGTATTGTGGAACTCCTCTGTAGTGATCCTAAAAGTAAAAATAGGGTCAAGAGTTGAATGATATATCCAAAAATTTGCCTGTCCTTTATCTCTTTTACTGTTACTTTCTAGCCAAAGGATAATCTTCTTTTCTAAAAGAATTCCATAAAACTTGGCTAAAATCGGGCTAATCATAATGGTCCTATAATTAGAGGGAATGTTTCTATCCCCATTTTTAAAAATAGGAACAATGAGGCTTTCAGTGCATGGTTTAGGGAAGCCCTTCTTGAATGCTAAATTGAAGAGCTTGTGTATGTGAGGGATAAGGATAGGCCCTCCGATTTTAAAAATTTTAGCTTGGTAACCTTCAATGTTCTTAGTTTTCCCATTTGCAAGCCCCTTAACCCCGAACTCTATGTCATCTAAAGAAAAAACTGCATCCTCTATAGGGACAATAGGAATGGTGTCCATGACATTAGGGAACTTGTAAATACTTTTAAGGCAGGAATATCAGTCCCTTAAGGGAATCAATTTATTTTCTTTAGTATTGTGGTTTAGAATTTGACTCGAGAACTTCTTAGGATCCATCTTAGATAGTTTTGAAATAATCTTTTTCCTTTTATTGATATAGTACCTTTTTTTCCTTTTAATTAGGGATTTGTACGTATTGATCTTATCGAGTTTTAAGAACTCGTTAGAAGCATCCCTAATGACTTTCCTAGCAATTTTACATTCTTTAGCATACCAAGGGTTGGTTGTTCTATTATTCTTTTTACAGGACACCTTGAAACAGAACTTGTTAATAGAAGTGGAAAGGGTAGTTTTAAAATTATGATAGAGTTCTTCAATGTTGTCCTTATAAGTTAGGAGATGTAATTTACTATTTAAATCCTTTAATAAAATGTCAACTTTACTTTTGTCAAAGTGCAGTTGTCTTTGATTATCATAATTTTCTTTAATGGTGCTCATGTTCATGGAAAAGTTTAGAGTTAGTGATCCAAGAACTTTTCATCGAAGTGACTTATAAACATTTGTATTAAATGAGAATAAATTAAAGTGCACCATTAAAGAAGGAAAATATCAATAATGAAGAGACATAAGCATCAAATATGAACACAAAAATTGATAATGGATTTCATCCTTGGTGGACTACATCTCTGGGTCCTTCTCTCAAATGGGTAGGCCTTTTTATTAACTTGGCAAAATAATTTGGAAAAATACATAAGTACCTCATTCTGGAATTAAGCTACAGAAGCTTTGCTCATATCAAAAAATAGACAACACCATTGAATTCGTGGCATCGAATTACCAAAAAATGATTATCTCCATGCCTCAATTTGACTATGGCATTCCCAGGCCAAAGAGAAACTTTGTCTCAGTTTCCGTGCCCTCCAACCTGCAATTAATTCCCAAAAAATGCCTTGAAAACTGTGTCTGGTCGTACCGTCGCGTGCCTCTCCCCCGTGCACCAATGGATTTCAATTTTTAAATAAAAATTGTGGGAGTTGTAAACAATGAGGTCGTTTGGCCTATTGGTTGGTGGATCTATAGTTAAGGCATATACAATGGGGGGCATCCCAAGGTCGAGCCCGCGGGCTTCCACTTTTGGGTTTTTGTTATAACTTATATGCGTATATATGTTTGGTGGTTCCACCAACTTGGAGGTAGTTTGGATATGTATGTTGGGCACCAGATCTGGCAGGGTTCTTCCAGATTTGGCGGACCCGCCATTTTATTTTTTGAAATTCAGTTCTTGGGCCCTCATTGGGAATTTACCCATTGCCACATAGAATCCCATGAATGGGCCACGTGGCAACCAATCATTGGGCCATGCCAACCACCTGTACAGTCACCTACCACATCAATTTACAATATTCCACCTCAGCTACCATATCAACCTGCCACATGACCATACAGACTGCCACATGGCACTTTTTCAATGGTCCACAGGTCGACCCAAAAAAGCAAAAAATGAGTGACATGTGGTAGGCTCTAGTGCTACCACATCACCATGTTGATGTTAGCATGAAATGTGTCGCCTCCTTCATGTTCTACGTACACTTCACGAATGTTGACATCATTCGTACTGATGTTGATGTCATCCGTACAGATGTTGACTCATCCCCTGTTGATTGGGCTAGGTTTGCCAAACTTTGACCGCGAATATATTTCGATCTATAACTCCAATTGACAATTAGTTTACGTCGTTGGAAATCTTGCAACGTTCTCTTCGCGATGATGCCACTTTCACTGAGTTTTGAGGAATTTTATTTTTTTCCCTTTCTATGTCTGTTGAGGCCATTCTGAGCCTTAGTTCCTTCTGAAAGTTCTGAGTTGTCCTTAGTCTTCTATATATCTTTTATGGATCATGCCTTCTCACTGAGAGCATTTTCGACCACCAAAATATTTCATCAATCAACAGATAAGTGAGGGAAGATTTCCCTCGCCTTTTCCTTCTCAATCCACTTTACCTTTATTGGATGTGTGCCCTTTAATCCTACTCTAAGATAATCAACATCACCCCTGAGAATTTTTAGAATATTGTAATGTTATCTACAGTGTGAAAAAAAAATTTAAATCATGTGTTGATCTCAAGAACCATGTTAAGTCTTTCATAACAAATTTAGTTAAAATGCAAGTCATGTAATCCAATGCATGGATAATAATCAACAAAGGGTATTCCTTGATATACCCAAGAAATACAGAAAATATTTAAATTTTGTTCTTTAACAATACATAACCGTTAAATCAAACATGAAGTTCAGAAAGATATCAAGATGATTTTTTATCCAAGGTTACTTCTTGATCACACAAAAAGATTCCAAAATTCAAACATAAAATACTTCATGATGTCTTCATCCTCCATGTAAATTCTATAAACAATAAATATATATATATATATATATATATATATATATATATATATATATATATATATA
>JZKD02S0617524.1:717606-732674 GCA_000966675.3 Picea glauca
CTCCCCCATTGTCCATAATCATGTTCCTGAAATTAGAGAAATCCCAAAGCCTATGTCTTCTTTCAATTTCGAACATGAGATTCAAAAAATCAGAATTCCTGTGCCACTCACTGAGCTAATTAAACACGGGGAATTAAAAAAACGCTTCTCCGAGCTGTTAAAGTCCGAAGCCTCATACCCTCTCACAGACTCCATAAACCTCCAGGATGAAAGGCCTACAGTTGTCCTAGGTCCCATGGTAGAAGACATAGATGATTCATCCCCTCCCTTTTACACATCCCTGAACATACATGACAAGGTACTGCATAATTGCCTTATGCATTTAGGGGCCTCCAACAACCTTATGCCCAAAGCCGTCATGGAAGAATTAGGACTGGAAGTCACCCGAGCCTATCATGATCTCTATTCCTTCGACTCCAGAAGGGTGCAATGTTTGGGAGTCATAAAGGACCTGGTAGTCCCTTTGTTTCAACTACCCATGAAGAGCATGGTCATGGATATTGTGGTAGTTGATGTCCCCCCTAAGTTTGGTATGCTATTATAAAGATCCTGGATAAAGAGACTGGGGGGAACCTTGCAGATGGATCTTACATATGCCACCATTCCAGTCTTTGGGGGGGAACATAGGAGATTATACAGAGAAGCCCAGCTAGCCTACATTGTCAGTGACGAGGCCAACCCTACCAATCATCCCATCTATGCCTTGGACACCGATTTAGGCTCCAGTTTGCTATAGCTCACCCACACCCCTGAGGCTCCTTTACAGATCAGAAAACAACCCATTCTTAATCAGGAGAGCCCCCCTTCAACCACCTCTATTTGGAAGATGTTCTTTGATGGAGCTTCCTCCAGTATGGGTGCTGGTGCCGGGATAGTATTCATGTCCCCTTGTCAAGCGACCATCTCTCTGTCATACAGGCTGGAATTCGAAGTCACCAACAATGTGGTAGAGTATGAAGCTCTGGTTCTGGGATTAAGAGCTGCCAAAGAAATGGGAATCAAGGAGATGGCTGTGTTTGGTGATGCAGAACTGATTGTCCAGCAAGTAAAAAACGTTTATCAAGCAAAGAATCCTCGACTCAAGAATTATAGGAACGAGGTATGGGACCTGGTTGATAATTTATTCCTGGATTTTAACATTTCCTACATCCCAAGGGGAGAGAATATTCCAGCCGACTTTTTAGCTTTCACAGCCAGTGTGCTCGAAGTTCCTGCGTCGCCCACTGTTGAGTCTGATGTTGAAATAAAATATAGACCCTCTGTACCAGACAATGTCAAACATTGGAAGGTATTTGAGGATGATCAAGAGATCGAAAAGTTTCTTCAATCCATTGATAACTTTTCTGCATTTCATATAGATGAGGATCCCGACATTGAAGAAAAACCTGACCGTTACCCTGGGGAGTTTTTGAATAAAATTGTTGATCACCAGATCATTCAGCTACCAAGCAACCACATTCCGAAAGGACTAATCCCATTAGAAAGGTTGTTTGATGGGAATGATGTGGCAGTAAAGGGTAAGGTTTTAGGTGATGATGATGACACAGATGAATGCAACATAGGCACACCAGAGGAGCCGAAGTTTGTCAAGCTGTCAAGGAGTTTGACCGAGGAGCAGAGGATCGAATATACCAAGTTTCTGAAGGAGTTTGCTGATGTGTTTGCATGGACTTACGAAGACCTCAAGACATACGACACATCATTCATCGAGCACAAGATCCCACTAAAAGAGGAGGCTAAGCCGTTTAAGAAAAAGATAAGATAGATAAATCCCATGTTGCTGCCTGTTATGGAGAAAGAGGTAAAGAAGCTGCTGGATGCCCAGATCATTGTCCCCTTGAGATATTCGGAATGGGTAGCCAATTTGCTCCCAGTAAGGAAGAAGAATGGAGAAAACAGACTCTGTGTCGATTTCAGGAACCTGAACAAAATTTCGAGGAAGGACAATTATCCCCTTCCCAACATGGAACATATATTGCAGAGCGTCACTGGCGCATCCAGGATATCCATGATTGATGGTTTCTCTGGATATAATCAAATATCAGTCATGCCTGAGGACAGAGAAAAAACCGCCTTCACCACTCCTTGGGGCACATTCATGTATGCCAAAATGCCTTTCGGACTGATGAATGCAGGAGCAACATTTCAGCGAGCCATGGACATAGCCTTCGTCGGGGAGAAGGACCAATTTGTGGTGATATATCTGGATGACATAACAGTCTTCTCTAAGACTAATAAAGAGCACTGCTTCCACTTAAAGAGAGTTTTCCTGAAGTGTCGGAGGTATGGCCTATATTTAAACCCCAAGAAATCACTGTTTGCTATGCAGGAGGGAAAGCTTTTAGGTCACATAGTGTCAGCAAAAGGAGTGAGGATTGACCCAAGCAGGGTGGAAGCAATTCAAGCCCTGTCACTTCCCAGGTCTAAGAAGAAAGTTCAGGCATTTTTGGGGAAGATTAACTTTCTGAGGAGATTCATCTTGAACTTTGCTGAGCTGGTGAAACACATCACAGCCATGCTCAGAAAGGGCCATGAAATAAGATGGACTGTTGAACCCAGGAAATACTTTGCGCAAATAAAAAAAGCACTGACTTAGGCACCTGTGCTAATCAGTTCCGATTATGCTAAAGATTTCTTGATTTTCTCATTTGCTTCTGATGACACAGTAGCAGCAGTCTTGTTGCAGAAAAATGATCAAGGACGAGAGCAACCTATTGCTTTCTACAGCAGGGCATTGAGAGATGCTGAACTCAGGTATGAGATTATGGAGAAGCAGGCCTATGCATTAGTGAAAGCTCTCAAAGATTTCAGGATCTATGTCTTGCACTCAAAGGTCACTGCATATGTCCCTTCACCCTTTGTGAAGGACATTCTTATACAGCCTGACATAGACGGAAGAAGGGGTAAATGGATCGCCAAGATCCTGGAGTTTGACCTGGAGATTAGGCCCACCAAGTTGATAAAGGGGCAAGGTTTGTCCAGATTGCTGGTTGAATCCAATTTCAAGAATCTGGGGATTAAAAGCATCAATGAGCAAGCTGAGTCATCCAGCAAGAATTCTCAGATCATCATACCCCTAGCATCATGTCCCTGGTACAAGGACATCTTGTATTTCCTGCAAGAATTAAAGCCCCCTGACGGATTGGGAAAGAGTAGGGACAGAGCTTTGAAGCTCAAATCGGTCAGGTATTGTCTCATTGACTGAGCCCTGTATTGGAGAGACCCTCTGGGGATACTACTAAGATGTCTGGACCCATTGCAAGCCCAGAAGGTGATGTTTGATTTCCATAGCAGTCTCTACGGAGGTCATCATTTTTGGAAGACCACAGCCCACAAAATCCTCCGGGTTGGGTATTATTGGCCTACTTTGTTTACTGATGTCTGCAGGGAAATCAGGGCTTGCATCAAATGCCAGAAATTCTCAGGTAAACAACAACTCAAATCTCTTCCATTAAAGCCTGTAGTAGTTACAACACCCTTTTAGCAGTGGGGATTAGATTTCATTGGAGAGATTCATCCTCCCTCAAGTGGCCAGCATAGATGGATCCTCAATGCGACTGATTATTTCACCAAGTGGATAGAGGCAGTCCCCACCAGGAGCAATTCTCACAAAGTAATCATCAGCCTCTTGGAAGACATCATAGCCAGATTTGGCTGCCCAAGAAGAATTGTCACTGACAATGCCTCCCCCTTCAGGTCTGAGCCTCTAATCAAATTTTGTGAACAATTTGGGATTTCATTGGTTCACTCTACTCCATACTATCCTCAAGGAAACGGACCGGCAGAGTCCTCCAATAAAAGCCTGATCAAGCTTATCAAAAAGTTACTGGAGGACAATCAGAAGGCCTGGGACTCAAAGCTCAAATTTTCTCTCTGGGCCGATCGGGTGACAACTAAGAAGTCCCTGGGTCTCTCACCTTTCCAACTTGTTTACGGAATAGAGGCCGTTTTTCCCACTCAGCTTGCCTTACCTGTGGCAAATTTCCTCTAGGTCCTTGAAGGAGAACCTAATCATATACTCAGAAGGATTCATCAGATGGTGGAAGTGCAGCAGATCAGAGAACAGGTCATGGACAGAGCCTACAATCGTCAGTAGAAGATCAAGCAAGCTTTTGATAGGAAGAACAAGAAGAAGGAATTTGAGCAGGGTGATCTAGTACTCAAATGGGATGCACCCAGGAAGGAAAAGGGAAAACACAGTAAATTTGATGCCCTCTGGATCGGGCCTTTCAAGATCCTTGAAGTATTTTCAAACAACACTTACAGGTTGCAGGATCTGGAAGGCAATGAAGTTTTCGGCAGCCCAGTAAATGGGCATTTCTTAAAAAAGTGTTTTTTGTGAGCCACAGTTGGCTCTTTTTGTTTCGTTTTGTACATATTGTTTCTGTTTTTGTTTCTCGGACTAATAAATGACTCCATAACCCAACAACAAAGGCACTGGGTCTGCAAAAGAGTTCTTAGAGCATCACAGGGACGACTCTATCCCCCATGGAGCCGATGTTAGTGATATTTCTTGCAAGGGGGGTTAGAATACAAAAGAATGGGTTAAAACCCACTTGTCCTAAGTTTTCAATGTAAATGTGCCATGGTAAGCAGTGAACGGATCTGGACGGCGTGCATCTGCACGCCCAAATCGACGGCACACATGAAATTCCGGACCCCCCTTGCCTTTCTACCTTTAAGCGGGGGGGAGGGGGGGGGGTCCGGAATCGCGGGCGCAACTCTCCAACGGTCCATATTAGCACGCCCGGATCAACGGCAATGAAGACCATTCCGGACCCCCCTGCCTTTCTACCTTTAAGCGTAGGGGGGGGGTCCAGAATCAAGCAAGCGATTTTCGACGGCTGAGATTACAGCGCCCGGATCAACGGCACTCGGTCAAGCCTCATCCTTCTCAGCCGCTCTGGATTTAACTGGTGTGGGCCCTCCCCTCATCATGTCATCCTCCTTTCCACCTTTCTCCTACTGCCATGTGTCATCCATCTACCTCCCCTCGATGGTCCGTGTGGTCTTCCTTCCCTCTCATCATCCACACACCATCTACCACATGTCCCTTTCCCTCCACGTCAGCCTCTCACTAAATTACACCTGCCACGTCTATTCTCCCACCTTCTCCGCTTATATCCCTTTTGCCTTATGTCATCCCCTTCTGCCTCTTTCACCCCTCATCGTTCTTAATTTGCCCCTGCGGTTGTGGCCTCATCACTCTGTTTCCGAACCCCACTTTCCGCGTTGGCCTCCATACCCATCTTTCAAGCTATTCAGATTATTCCAGGTGGCAGTGCAAGAAGTCTTCCATATCCCGAGGTGCTGAGTTGGCCAGGTCATTCTCAATCCCCATAAAGCAGTTATTGAAGCGGTTGGTGGTGGTTAGACATCGTCTCCGCTATAATGGGAGAGTCCGGCAATGAATTAAAGGCACGTCGATTCGCCGCTGGAACTGTCAAAGAATTAGATTACGTCTGACATAAGTCGCACGATCTTTCAGAGGTTGGCTGTCAGAAGCCATGTAGACGCAAAGATTTCAATGCTACGTCTCGATTTTGTTGCTGTTGTTAATTTTGAGTATATGAAGGCATTTTCGCCATTTTTGTATCTATCGATGGTAGAGCTAAGCTCCCGACTGTAAAGTTTCAGTAAACATTCTAGCTTTCTGGGTTATGTATCAGTGTTTGAGACTTCTTGGTTTATAACAGACAATTTTCCTTTTCCATCTATGTTTCATCTCTTGCTGGAGAGTTCATGATCGAATGCTTCGCATGAATTAACGCAGTTATGTTATGATAAATGATTTATTGTTGCATTGTTGTTTTCTCTGGTTTTCTGCATTTGGAAGTAAGAAGATCTTGTTTTCAGATGCCTACTCTCACAGTCTGTTAGAAGCTTGATGCCTACAGTAGACCTTTGCACCCTTCTCATGAAGTCTTCCCCCTACTCACCCTTTATTGCAACTCACTGTTTGAAGTTTATCAAGACCTCACTCGTTCATGCATGCCCGACCTAGTTTCTGAGTTGAGACGACTGTTCTGAGTTTGCTTCCATTTGATCACCCCTTTCAAACAAATCGTGACATTAAACTGATGGGCGTATGGCTCTGCTCCTGCAAGCAATCCAGGAGTGACTTCCGGCTCCAACAGGATCATGTCATAATATGGGAGCAGCCGTGGTCTGGTTGCTACCCTGTGCATTCCGGATTGGACAACTATCTTGTATTTAGTGTTTAGGTCATCCTTTTCATTATCATCTGAGTCTGAATAGTTCACCAATTCTGATTGCAAAATGTCTGACACAAATGACCAGCTGGGGACTGAGTCGACACTCCGGGGCGAAGTGTTGGAGACATTGTCTGAGCCTTCTCCTGTGACCTCGACATTCGCTTTCGCTGCTTTCCGTGGAGCCATAGCCGAAGCTTGCGTTTTCGCCCTTCTATGATAGAACTGCGTATACATGCAGAAATTAGTTTACTCGGAATTGATGAGCTCTGCGTGTTCATGAAAATGCATTCGTTATAATAAAATGAACCTCTTATATATATTTGCAAATTCGGTACTTTTCGAAATAAGCCTGTCAAATCGTAATTAGAAACAAATTTATTGCGTAAAATCCGATCTTATATTCATGGATTTACCCTACTTCTCCATAAATGTCATAAATTTATGACGGTTTGACATTCAGTCGAAGTATGGAGAGAAAATGACTACCTCGGGAAACGTGCAAGCCTCGAGGCGTGGGATATATCTTACTTTATCTTAAATTATCAAATCTTACCAACGTTAATCAATTTCTCATCGTTCGCTACATCATGGATTTTCTTTTAACATTTTGAACCTCCAACTCTCGAGATCGCGAGGACCAACTTCAGTTTAATTAAAGGTAATCGCGATTTAAGGCATAATTAATTTTATAATCGTTTTACTCGCCATATCGCGACTCAGAACTTTGAAGATAATTTTTTGGGAGACTAGTATGCCGAGTTGAGAAACCGCGAGATGGAGATAATTAAGACTCAATTAAGAGTAAAAAAAACTTGGATTAGGCGATTAATTAATCATGCTATAATTACATCGCGCTTTCGTGAGTCGGGGTTTTAGACGCCGTAACTTTCGAAAAGATAGTGCCGAGTGGCGAAACGCCGAGAACGGATTTCAGCCACGGTTAGCTTTTTTTCCTTTGATCATTGACCAGGGTTATCCCGAAAGGGCCTCGTGTCCTTGGTTCTCAGGGTTGTAAAAATGAAAACTTTGGTTCGACAGACGCCGAGATGCGAAACTTCGACGACGTCTAATCATGAGTTAAAAGACTTTACCCTGGTTATTGCTTAGAGTGAAAATTTAAAACGACTTCATCGTTTCGTGACTCGGGACGTGTAAAATTATGAATTACGATATCCGACTTGCAAGATCCCGAAACAGAAAAAAAATAAAAGAGGGAACACTCCCATGAAAGGTAGGGCTTGTTTTGAGAGTAGAAAAACATCGCTGCTCATGCGACCAGCCTTCAGAGATCTCATCCTCTCGGACGGAAGAAGAAAACCAAAATTAGACTTCAAGCATCAAATGGAAAATTGTGACAGGCCAAAAACAAAGGCGGCTCCAACAATAGCCATGTATTGAGAAATAGAAATTAATTTCCCTTGGGCACTTGCAATGGACCTCACAATGATCTCCAACGAAGTGTGCAAGGACTCTTTGCTAGGTTCTCTTGTTCCCCTTAATTCATTTATAATTGTTCTCAATATGGCCAACTCCTCATCAATTTGTGTGTCTATGTTGGGTGGTTGTGGTGGGTTGGGGTTATCCTCACATTGGTCTTCTTGTGGGTGGTTTACATTGGCTATGGGTTCATTTTATAATATATGTTGCAATTTAATAAGTCATGGCATGTAAATTAGTTTTTTTTTTTTTTAATTAAAATATAAAATTACAAAAAACATCAATACATATTTTAAGAAAAAAAAAAAAAACATAAAACAATCACATTTCTTGTAAATTCTCTACAATTATTTTTAAAGTGGAAATGTTAGGCAATGTAAGATGTGTCTATCTCTAAATTTTCTAGATGATATTTCTCTATAACATTACAAATTTACATAATTTAGATTCCTTAGAATATATTAAATTAATTGAATAAAAGTAAAAATTACTAAATTGGGAGGAAAAGAAGAGAAATCAAACATACATGGCTTGACTGAGACATAGTGGAAAGACCTTGACTTTGCTCCTCCTATCTCTTTTCTCAATGAGGGTAAAAAAGTGAGAACTATGTGTGCAAATGGGAACAAATTGTTCGAGTGGTCAGTTAAAAATGGTATGATAGAGGAATACGTGCACGTTCTTAGGAACGTGTGTTCATTCTTAGGAACGCACGTGCATTCCTATCAACGAGGCTGCATGAAAAGATGAGTGTAGGTTCAAGATTTCCAAAACCTATAGAATCAATAATGTGTAAGACTCATGTTGACCCCCTTGCCACTTTTTAATCCACAAACTTTGTGTAGACACCCATAATATTTAAGGGAAATGATTGTTTCATATATGATAAACCTCCTAGTAAGATATTGATTGCTAGGGTGAAGATGACAAAGAATATAATGTATCATATTTTCATGAATTATGATAGAAAAGATGTTTCCCTTTCCCAAAAGGAAACATGTTTGGAATATTTTTGGTTTTGACATTTCAAATTTGGAAATCTACATTTTGGTGGTCTCAAACTATTGCGACAGAGGAAAAGGGTTGAATTTTTTCCTCCCATTCAAGAGCCAACTAATTCATGTGATAATTTCATTTTGGCAAAGCAACATGAGGACAATTTAAGAGAGATATATGAATATTTAGACATGCATTCAAATTTTGCATTGGTTGCTTGTCAATCAATGTATTTTGAAGAAGCAATTAAAGAAGAAAAACAGGTCCAAGCAATGGATGAAGAAATTGATTCCATAGAGAAGAATGATACGTGGGATCTAGTAGAATTACCAAAAGATTAAAATTGCATTGGTGTAAAATGGGTTTACAAAATGAAGTTTAATGATAAAGGAGAAGTTGAAAAGTACAAGACCAGATTGGTAGCAAAAGGTCTTTCATAGTATGCTGGAGTAGATTACGGTGAAACATAGTAGCTCAAAATAGGTGGAAATTTTATCAAATGGATGTCAAGTAACATTCTTGAATGGTATTTTATAAGAAGAAGTATAATAGGAGCAACCACCAGGATATGTGATAAAAGGACATGGAGATAAAGTCTACAGATTGAAGAAAACACTCTATGGGATTAAGCAAGCTCACAGAACTCAGTATAGCAGGATTGATTCATATTTGATCAATGGTGGATTCAACAAAAGCAACCGTGAATATTTTAGGGGCTAAATTTCTCCCATGGGCTAATTTTCCATGTTTTTTCCCAAAAAAAGATTCGTCGTTCTAAACATTATTCGCCCAAATTCTATAGGACAAAATTATTTTACCTTAAAAATCTCCAAAATTTTATTAAAACTATATAAAATCCTTAGAAATTTGAATATTTTAAAACAAAAATATCGCCAAAGGTTTATAGTTGAGATATATCACGAAGGTTTCTACATTTCAAAATAAATTTCCATCCTTGAAATTATCTCTAAGGTGAACAATCAAAGCCAAATCTTGGTTGTTTGTTTATATGTTAATGATATGATCCTCATATGAAATTTGTCAGTGGACAAGTTTAAAGAAACCATGAAACAAGAATTTGAAATGATTGTTTTGGGGTTAATGAGATATTTTCATGGTATTGATGTTCTTCAATGAGATTAAAAAAAAAATCATTTCGGGCAAGGTATGCAATGGATGTGCTAAAGAGGTTCAAGATGATGAATTGTAAACCACCACCAATTCTAATTGAAAGGGACAAAGCTTAGAAAAGAAGATGTGAGATCCAATGTAGATCCATCTCTATTCAAGAGATTGGTTGGTAGTTTTAGCACTAGACATCACCCTCTTATTGTGGAGAAGGTATGTCGAATACCCATCAGAGTTTTTATGTCACAGGTTGGTTTAAAGGGGGTCAATGGGCCCAAACTCAGAACTTGAATGATGTTCAACACAGGGACTGGATAGGAAATGTACAGGGAAGTGAGGGCCACATTAAATTCAGTTAGGAAATTGAGTTAAAGTGAGAAAATAGGAAAGACTTAGGAGAAAAGGTGAAGGAGACTACTCTGGGCATCAGGCCTTCTAGAAGCTCGGAGAAGAAAACCCGATCTCAAGAGCATTCTTGAGCTCGAATTTAGACACTGAAATATGTCTACGAGGTACGCAGTTATAGCTGCAGTATGATCAAACCTTCATCATCCTACAACTACAACAGCTCGACTGGATCCTCCATGCCCGAGCCATTCAATGTGAGAAGGAAATAGATACACAGGGAAATGAATAAAACTGACCACGATACCGCTATAATCAAACCTTCATTACAACAGTATAACGCTCCTTAACTGGATGATCCATGCCCGAGTGTTTCAAACAATTTTTACAGACAAAATCGAAAGAAACAGGAAACTGAATTCTATTAACATGAAAGTCTCAAATTGATTACATGACCAAAGAAAAGCTCTCGCATCACAAGCATTACAAAATTGGTAGCTCTACTCAACCCAATACCATTAAAAAATTACAGAACTCCATACATATACTAAAAAATCCGCCATCCTCAGTAGAGGCATGCTCAATTTTCCATGGCACGACATCGTTTCAGTTAGACTGATCCTGCAGCCTCCTCTGCACACATTTTCCTCTGCCAGACGCAATCTTGACTTTTCTATTTCCTCAGTTCCCTACGCTATCAAACTGTGCACACAGTCTCTCTGTGCATGCGATCTCAGATTGCCTACTGATAGTCTACTTCCACAGTCAGACCGTTTTGACTTCCATTCATGAGGGAGACGATGCTCCAACCACCTCCCCCTTCTTTCTTAACTGCTTCATCGGGATCAGGGCGGCCCGAGTCACACTTGGCTCTTGGGAGATGTGGTGGCCACTCCATGGCCATCTGCTACTTTGTTGGACCTTTGTTGAGGGACCCGACTGGTGGACGTGGATAGAGATGACGAGGCTGAGGTGATGAGAGTGACTGATAGGCTACTGGATATGCATGGGCGTCTAAAATGTTGGCTCTGAGGTGTAACAGTGCGGAGGGTGACGTGGTGCAGGATGAGGACGTGGAGACGAAGGGGAGGTTGTGGTGGTGTGATGGTTGGTCGAGGGGGACACAATGACATGACAAAGATGACATGGAGGGGAACAAAATAGGTGTCGAGAGATGAAAGGGGGTGATATGACAACGGAGATGCGACAGGAAGAAAAGAGAGATAGAGTGGGGGACAGGTGTTGGTGCGAGACAAGGGAGGTAAGCGGAGGTGGTAAGTGGTCTACTCAGCGGGGGGGGAGTGGTAAGAGGTTTTGAGTGGGAGGAGGGGGCATTATGAGTTAACGAGGACGCACCACGATAGTGGGGGGTCCGCACTCAAAAACCACCAAATATAGAATGTCGGGGGGGTCCAATATGGATCATGTGTCATAGATATGAACATGCAGATATCGACCGTTGAGACCTACACACCCCTTAGGATAACGCACCCGGGCACCAAAAACTTAGGATAAGGCCATTTCATGGATTTTTACCCCCCTTTCTCGCATTTTGTCACCCAAGCATCAAATCCAAAGGGGGAAAACACCCCATATAAGGATATGTGCTAACATTAGGCTCCATGGGGGATAGAGTCCTCCCTACGAGGCTCTAAGATCTTATTTTGCAGTTCTAGTTGCCTTCTGCATTGGGCTATGGAGTCAATCTCATAACACCCTACTGAGGAATACATGACGATAAGTAAAAATGAAAACAAACGTACACAGGATCCACAAGAGATTATTTATATACAGTCCTAAAGTAATTGATTTCACATGGTTCTAGGTGAAAGCAAATTTCCACCATAGCCATTCAAATAAATTCCTGACTGGAAGCTCTCCTACTCTGTCAATGATTAGTAACAGATGATGCAACCATGATAGTAGAACGACTACATCCTTCATCTTCTCTCCCAAAGTTGAAATTGAGATAAAGCTAGGTGGCTCCAAGCTATGAAGAAAATGGCACTCCATGAACTCGTTGACAGGATCATAGAATGAGTGGCAAATTCTGGGAAATTTGTAACATGTAGTCTGCTCTGTCACATAGCTGCTCACATATGGCTGAATATCACTGTTAGGCATAGGTGGATGAGAAGCTTATGTAGGATGACTGATCTCAGGTGATGGTTGCTCACTTACAGGATCAGGGAACGCTATGAATTGCCTCTTTTGCTGCTCCTCTTGTTCTTCTTCTTGGCTCTACCAAGGATCAGATTCATAATCATCATAAATAGGACCTGTGGGAAAGCTCTTCTCTTGGTTGATTTCTTCATGATGATCTTCGTTAAGGAACAGAGGGTAAGGCTCTTTTGTATTCTCTTGGAAATCCTGCACATCCACCTCATAACTTGATTCGTAGTTGTCATACACAGGCTGATTACTTCATGAGTCATCAAAATATGGTGCAAGGATCTGTTGCTCTTCCTCTGAATAAATAACTACTTCTTCATTTAATACTGAGCCAGTAAGTGCATCAGGGGCAAAATATGTTTCCTCTAAGACTATGCAGTCCTTAACCTCAACATAATGAGTAGGGCTGCCCATAACATCTTCTCTTAGGACTGGAAAATCCTCTACATCCTCCTCAAAAAGGCAGGGATCATGATCTGCCTTCAAATCCTCTATCTCTGTAGAAAGAGACTTCACCAGTTCCATCAGCTCACTCAGAGCATCTGCTTCTTCCTGGTCCTCATCCTTACATCTTTCCTTTAATGCAGATGAATAGGGAAGAGAAAGAACTGATTTTTGATCCAAGTCATCGGGCCCATCCTCACGGTCTGCGTAAGAAGAAGCTATGTCTTGAATACAGTCGTGGTATCCCTCACAACAACTATGAAAAATTAACTGAGAGGGATAACACCTCTGATAATGAGCATTGAAAGATGCATGAAAATCTTCCAGAGAGGAAATGCTAGCAGGAGATAAGGAGTAGTACCATTCATGAGCATCCCTTGCTAGCGAGAACAAGAACATATTCATTAAAACATCATCATGATGTATCTCCCACTGATGCACGAGTTCATGAAACTCATGGAGATGTTGAGCATGGTTTTCCTCTTTATGCTCTCTAAATATAGGCAAATAATCATTCCATTCATTTGGAGTGGGAACAACATTGGGAAAATTAGGAACAACAGAAAAATTAAAGGGAGCAAACCTTCGAGCCAGGATTTTATCCATTTTGAACCAGTGGAGTCGCCAATCAATTCCTCAAACATGGATTCATCAGGTGAATGATGTAAAGGAAGAGTGTGTCTGGTCTTTGTTCACCATCAAAGACCAGATATGATCATTGTGTTCTCCCAAGGGCTACCAGATGTAGCCAGAAACAACCACACTGAAATAGTGGAGTCACCAGGTTCACAGTTGCAATCTTGATGTACTAAGTTATGATGCACCTTCAGAAACAATAATCTTCGTCGTTTAATCCCAGGGAAAATCTCCAATTCATCCCCAGGAACAATGTCAGAAATGTTAGCACTAGAAGTCACCCTCTGATTGCGGAGAGGGTAAGCCCAGTACCCATCAGAGTTTTTATGTCACAGGTTGGTTTAAAGGGGGTCAGTGGGAGCAGACTCAGAACTTGAATGATGTTCAACAGAGGGAATGGACAGGAAATGTATAGGGAAGTGAGGGCAACATTAACTTCAGTCAGGAAATTGAGTTAAAGCGAGAGAAGATGGAAGACTTGGGAGAAAAGGTGAAGGAGACTGCTCCGAGCATCAATCCTTCCAGCAGCTCGGAGAAGAAAACCCGAGCTCAAGAGCATTCTTGAGCTCGAATTCAGACGCCGAAATATGTCTACGAGGGACACAGTTATAGCTGTAGTATGATCAAACCTTCATCATCCTGCAACTATAACAACTCGATTGGATCCTCCATGCCCGAGCCATTCAATGTGAGAAGGAAATAGATACATAAGGAAATGAATAAAACTGACCACAATACCGCTATAATCAAACCTCCATTACAACAGTATAATGATCCTCGAGTCGATCATCCATGCTCGAGTGTTTCAAACAATTTTTATAGACAAAATGGAAAGAAATAGGAAACTGAATTCTATTAACACGAAAGTCTCAAATCGATTACATGACGAGAGAACAACTCTCGCAAATCAAGCATTACAAAATTGGGAGCTCTGCTCAACCCAAGACCATTACAAAATTACAGAACTCCATACATATACTCAAAAATTCACCATCCTCAGTAGAGACGTGCTCGAGTTTCCATGGCACGACGTCGCTTTAGTCAGACTGATCTTGCAGCCTCCTCTGCACACATTTTCCTCTGTCAGACGCAATCTTGAATTTTTTGTTTCCTCAATGCCCTACTCTGTCAGACTGTGCACACAGTCTCTCTGTGCATGCAATCTTAGACTGCCTACTGACAGTCTACTTCCACAGTCACACCACTCTGAATTCCATCTATGGGGGAGACGAGGTTGCAACCACCTCCCCCCGCTTTATTAACTGCTTCATCGGGATCAAGGCGGCCCGAGTCACACTTGACTCTTGGGAGACGTTGCAGCCTCTCCATGGCCACCTGCTGCTTTGTTGGACATTTGTTGAGGGACCCGATTGGATGACATGGATAGAGCTGACGGGGCTGAGGCGATGGGCGTGACCGGCAGGCCACTGGGTATGCATGGGCGTCTGAAATGTTGGCGTTGAGGTGTAACGATGAGGAGGGTGACGCGGCGCAAGATGAGGATGTGGAGGCGAAGGGGAGGCTGTGGTGGTGTGACGGTTGGTCGAGGGGGACATGATGACATGACAGAGATGACATGGAGGGGAGAAGAACATGTGTCGAGAGATGAAAGGGGGTGATATGACAATGGAGATGCGACAGGCAGAGGAGAGAGACAGAGTGGGGGAAGGTGTCGATGGGAGACGAGGGCAGTAA
>JZKD02S0617524.1:757742-773994 GCA_000966675.3 Picea glauca
TCAGTCTCTCCCCCCATTTCTCTCTCTCTATACCCTACCTATCTATATCCATCTCCCTCACTCTCACACTATATATTTGTCTTCCTCTCTCCCCCCCTCACACTCTCTTTATTCCTCTCTCTCCACCCCCGCTTTTTGTCTTCCTCTCTCCTCCTCTCACACTTTCTTTCTTCCTGTTATCACATAAATTTGTCTAAGGGTCGCATGGAGACCTAGTCCTTTTCTTGTGCATGTATCAACCTTGAGCTCAAAGAGAAACTTTCATAAAAGTCTATTTCGAGCTCAAAATGAAAGAAGGAGGAAGTTTTAATTTTTTGGCGATGAATATTCCAGGAGTAGCTCAGATCAGTGGCTCATGGGCATTCAAAATTCCAAATTTGTACGAAGTATAGCGCCATTGAAAATCCATGAAACCTGAAGAAAATAAGATCCGTAGATGTTGAAGGGGATAGGTGGCAGTTGATCCAAGTGTTCGAGGAAATGTGCTTCAGGAGTTTTGAAGTGAGAAGTACATAAAACTCCCAAAGAGTCGAAGCTCGAAGTCTCAAAGAAATTATGGACCATTTTTTTTTAAATCAACAGAAGACGTTGATCTTGGCGGCAATACCTCTAGAAGCTCTGAAGAGCCAACATCCCAAAATAAAATATGATCCATCAAAAGATGGGGACACGTGGAGGCATATCCCTCACTTCGAAATTCAGTGCTCCGGAAGATTGTGGTAGTCAAGAATTCAGAAGTCCTGAAATCCCGAAGTGTCGAAGTTGTTGAATTCCCAAAGTGAATCTGGACCATCCATTCGCGGGGACACGCGACAACAGATCGTTCACTTCAGATATTTTCCTCTGGGATATTTTTCATGTTTCACATTCAAAACACCTAATACCAAAGGACCGAAGTAATTCTCATTCATCTGATTCAAGAGGATATGCATCAATGGATCACCATATCTGGGTAAAAACATTTGGAGAGACGAGGTTGAGATTTCAGTTTCCCAAAACCTGAAGACTCGAAAAGGATCTCGATTGTTGATCGGTGGAACCAATGCATCATCCGATCCATGTCTTTGGATAAAATCACTGAAGGAAGAGGAGGTTTGAGATTTGAAAGTTCTGAAGCTCGAATCGTGAAGCAAATTATGGTCGTTGGTTTGAGAGGATGTAGATCCGATCCGTCGATATAAAAGCACCAGATTTGAGCCATTGATCAAAGGGCCTCATCTTAGATCGAAAGATCAATTATCACACTCCATTGCAGAGTTGGAAGGTGCTCAAGCTTTAAATTTTCGAAGGTGTGATGCAATCAGAACCATGGTTTTGAGAAGGGGACACGTGGTGGCTCATAGTGAATTGCGGGGAAAAAATAAGTTTGTTTCCAAACCACTCTTGGCCACACACGCAATAGCATGTCTGCGTGAGGTCATATCCCCCGATAACATATATGAAGGAGCCAAAGGAAAGGGTAGCGCCCTCTTCTGAAGCACAGGTTTAGAGGACTTCAAAGTTGGTGGGCGATTAAACTTGGCAGTGGCACTAAATCTAGCAGGTGCGCCTAGATCTTAGATCAGGACTAGATCTACGACCACAGTCCTTTACGGGGACGCAACATAATCAGGTGATAATTTTTTGAGCAGTCCCACAATTGAAACGATGGTAAGGTGAAAGTAATACGTGGCGAAAGGTGGTGGATTGCGGGCCCAAAAGAGGTCTGAACCCAAACCACTTTTGAGAATCCCTACAATCACATGTTTTTCTAGCGTCCTATCCGAGAGAAACACGTGGCCTCCCCTTGATCTTTAAGTCTCATTGAGTCCTCGAGGAAAAGAAGATAATGGAAGGTAGGTTTGGTGGTTGAAACCTCGTGTCACCCCATAAATGGAAGGCGTAGAGGATCTGGAGTTTTCATCCCATGTTACCCCTACGAGTAGATTTTCCTTCCAACCCATGCCAATCTAAGCTAGCGTTTGACAAATGGATACATGAACAGTCTAACAGAAGAATGCTCAGACGCAATGCTTTGAATTTAGTGATCATATCACACTCCTGATATTCGGGGATGTTAGAATATAGAATATTGTGTGCTCATTTTACCATTGACAATACCCTCATCACCCAACCATAGGACTAAGCCACCCTCCGAGCACCTTAACCTTGACTGAGAATTACTCCGGAAGAAAACCTTAGGCTAGATAGCCAAACAAGGTGTAGCGCATCTTCCTCCAAGGATAGTGCACCAACAATAGCTGATCAGATAGTCCAAACCCTAGCCAAGAGATAGTCCAAGCCAATATTGAAAACTAGCTATTATTGCAGCTACATCTGCAACCCTCCTCCACATGTGCACACCAAACTGGGAACTGCAGTGCGACCAACTGGGAACTGCAATTCTGAGATGTGTAAAATTAGAGCTGGCACCCTGTATTTATACTGGTTATGCCAGATTTGTTGGGGCCGACTTCTCCTTATGGATATGTGTCTTTTCAGTATATTATTATTATTTCTGGCCGACTTCTTATCTTGGAGGCTAATAACCTAATATAAATTATCTTCTTAAGCTGACAAGACTTCTAGGGTTATTATCCAACTAATTAGGGTTTTCTCTTGCTTTTCAGAGTCTTCTATTCTCGTCAGGTTCACACGTGGAGGTAAATACCTCCCACAGCTACCATAATATTAGCAGGGGACTGATTTGAGTATAAATAAGTAGTTTTGATATTTTTTTATGGTCATCAATTGGTTGAGCAGAGCTCCCTATTTTGTAATATTTTGATACCAAAACTATTCTCTGGTTATGTATCACATTTGATACTTTCACATTAATAGAAGTTAGCCTCTTTTCATATCTCTTTAAAAACTATGCTAAAACAATCGGGCATGGAAGATCCAATCGAGGGTTGTGATGCTATTGTAATGTAGGTTTGATTACAGTGGTATTGTGACCATTTTTAGTTAGCTTTCTTGTTATCTTATTCTCTCTCACATTGAATGACTCGGGCATGGAGGATCCAGTCGAGTTGTTGTATTTGCATGATAACGTAGGTTTGATTATTATGTTGCTGTGACTATGTTTCTTAGACATATTTAAGTGTCTGAAGCTTGAGCTCAAGAGTTCTCTTGAGTTTGAGTTTTTATTCACCAAGATGCTTGAAATCCTGATGCCCATAATGGTATTGTTCACCCCTCTCACTAAGTCTTCCCTTTTCTCACACTTGAACTCAAATCACTGACTAAAGTTAATGAGGCCCTCACTTCCTTGTGCATTACTTGTCCAGTTCTATGTTGAAATCATTCTTGTATTGAGTTTTCCCCATTTGACCTCCACTCACATAAATCAATCATCTACCAAAAATTTATGATGGGTACTGGGCTTATCCTCCCACAATATGATGGTGACTTTCAGTGCTAACACTCATCGTATCGTTATCGGGGAACAAATTGAATACATTTCCCTAGGTAAGAATGACAAAGAAATTTTGATTCTGAAGATGCATGAGATATTAGTTACTTGAAGATTGCAGCTTGCACCTGGCGACTCCACTATTTTAGTTGTGGCTACTAAAAGTGGATACATGAGGTTTACTCCATATCCACCTCTAGATACACCTGAAGATAGCTTAGAGAGGATTATTAAGACATGAAATATTTCTCAAGAAGTCTTTTTTCTGTTGTCCCAGATTGAAAATCCCCCTGGAAAGAACGACATTACGAAGATCCAGTTTTAGATGGTGAACTAAAGTTGGACACACTGTTCTGACTGATTATCTTTCACCATGGCGACTCCACTATGTAGAATCTATTGGTGACTCCACTGAAGGGAGGAAAATCAAATGGCTATGGAAGCTATCCAAGCCAAGAGGTTTGCCCCATTTGAATTCTCAGCTATATCCGGATTTCCACATCCAATGCCAGCTATAAATGAATGGGATGATTATCTTCCGAGATTTAGAGGAAGCGATCATGACCATCCCGGTGAGAAATTAATAAAATTTCATATATGCATGCTTGAACATGGCTTCTTTCACGAGGATGTCTTGATCAATATGTTCATATTTTATTTAGAGGGAGATGCTCGGGAATGGTGTCAATCTCTTCCTTTTGCTAGTATCCATTCTTTGAATGGTTTTCATGATGCTTTTAATTCATATTATGAGAAGATTACCCGAATCATCTTATTTTTTATGGTTGTTGTAAGAATTTTTCACTCCATGTCCTGAAAATGATAGAGTGTTCCTTGAGTGATGAGTCTGGTAAATATCTGATTGAGAGAGAAAGTGAGGATAAAATTGAGTATTTTACAAATACAGATGGAAAATTTTCTCTCTCTATTTCCCAAGAAGAATTCCTTCCAGATATGATTGATGATGGCGATGACGATTTCATAGCCATAGATGCATTATATTCTACCCCTGGTGCACCTGTTGTCTCAGATTTAAAAGGAGAAATAGTTATGGAGGAGGATTCTTTTCTTTTCCTTCAAGAAGTTTCCCATGATGTATTTTCACCTAGGATTGAAGAGAAGAATCAAGAGATTCTTCAATTTTCTTTGCAAGATAAAAGAGTTTTGTGCTCACCCATATCTGATGAGTGTTCAGATGAAGAAGAGCAGATCCCTACATCAAATATTTTGACTTGGGGAGAAACCAGCCTGTGTATGACAGTTGTGAATCAGATTCTGATGTGGATATGAAGGATTTACAAGTCCATACTATAGAGCCTTTTTATTTATACATTAAGGAAAAGCATTGAGTGGAAATTAGCCATCCTGGGTCCGTAGAAGACTTCCAACAACATGTTAAAGAGAATCCAACTTTTGATGAATATCCCAATGAAGATGATGAAGGGAAGATCCTTTCGATGGTTCCTGTTTATGTTGATTATGAATTGGATCCTTGGGAGATCCATGAAGGAGAAAAGGAGGAGTTAAATGGGCAGTTTATCTCTTGTCCAAAACTTGTAAATGAGAAAATATCACCTGGGATCAACCGACTTCCATCAATCCTCTACCCACCTGTACACTCTGAGAACATCAAACGATGGGTGAGCGACAATGAAGTACAAGAGGTAATTTCTTACCAACTGAGCTTTCCTGATTATAAATTTTGTGACCCTTTGGGGTTATATATGGAGTTGTGTTTTCCAAAAGCATTGGAGATTGCCAAAATTTTCATATTATCATCATTTATGGGTATGGTCAGTGTTCCAAGCCATGTTATCATTTTGTTGTCATACTTCCCTAGATTTTTATGGATCATTTGCAGTGAAGAAAATAATTATATTACCAGATAATCTGGGTGGCTATGGTTGAAGTTTGATTTCACCTAGCGCTTTGTAAAAATTTACTCAACCTAGTATTGTATATAAATAAGCTCCTTCTGTAACCGATGTGTTCGTTTTCGTTGTTTTGTTTTTAGTAGAGTAGTGTACATATTTCCTTGTTTTCTTCAGCGAAATTTTTGAGCTAGAATCCATAGACCAACAACTAAGTTCATGGAATTGTGTGTTCTTAGCATCTCACAGGGAGCATGTCATCCCGTGTGGAGCCAAATGTTATCACATAATTTTTTCTAAGGGTTGCAGGGTCACCCAGTCCTTTTCTTTCATAGGTACCAACCTTGAGCTTAAAGCATAAATTTCATAATAGTATATTTCGGGTTCGAAACACAAGAAACAGGTAGTTTTAATTTTTCAGTGACAGAGATTCCAGGAGCAGCTCAGATCAGTGGCTCATGGGAATTTGGAATTCCAAATTTTCACGAAGTATAGTGCCATTGAAAATCCCTGAAACACGAAGCGAGTAAGAGTCGTAGATCTTGAAGTGGATAGGTGGAAGTTGATCCAAGTGTTCAAGGAAATGATCTTCAGGAGTTTCGAAGTGAGAAGTGTGTAAAAATCCCAAAGAGTCGAAGCCCAGAGTCCCGAAGCAATTATGGACCGTTGTTTTTGAAATCAAAAGAAGTCGTTGATCTTGGCAGAAATACCTTCGGAAGCTCCAAAGAGCCAAAGTCCCGAAATAAAATCTGAGCCATAAAAATCTGGGGAGACATGGAGGCAGATCCCTCACTTCAAAATTTAGTGCTCCGAAAGATTGTGGCAGTCAAGCATTCAGAAGTCCCTAAATCCTGAAGTGTCGAAGTTGCTGAAGTTACGAAGTGAATCTGGACCATCCATTGGCAGGGACATACGGCAACAGATCATTCACTTCGAATTTTTTCCTCTAGGATATTTTTCTTGTTTCACATTCAAAATGCTCGAAGCTCGAAGGAACGAAGTAATTCTCAGTCGTGTGATTCAAGAGGACACACATCAATGGATCTCCATCTCTGGGTAAAAACATTTGGAGAGACGAGGTTGAGATTTGAGTTTCCTGAAAGCCAAAGACTTGAAAAGGATATCGGTCATTGATAGGTGGAAGCCACACATCATCTGATCCATGGCTTCAGATAAAAGAACTGAAGGTAGAGGGGGTTTGATATTTGAAAGGTCTGAAGCCCGAATTGCGAAGCAAAATGTGGTCGTCGGTTTGAGAGGGTGTAAATATGATTCGTCGATATAAAAGCACCATATCTGAGCTGTTGATCAAAGGGCCTCATCGTAGATCAAAATATCAGTGGTCACGCTCCATTACAGAGTTGGAAGGTGCTCGAGCTTTAAATTTTCGAAGGCAGACTGCAATCAAAACCATGGTTTTGAGAAGGGGACATGTGGTGGTTCATGGTGAATTGCAGGGACAAAAGCAGTTTGTTTCCAAACCACTCTTGGTCATGCCTGTAATCACATCTCTATGTGAGGTCATATCCCCAGGCCACATCTATGAAGGAGACAAAGGAAAGGGTAGCGCTCTCCTCCAAGGCATAGTTTTAGAAGACCTCAAAGTTGGTGGGCGATTATACTTGGTAATGGCGCTAAATCTAGCAGGTGCACCCAGATATCATATCGAGACTAGATCTATGACCACATTCTATTGCAGGGATGCAACATACTCCGGTGATAATTTCTTGAGTGGTCTCACAATTGAAACCATGGTAAGGATAAAGTTCTATGTGGCGAAAGGTAGTGGATTACGGGCCCAAAAGCAGTCAAAACCCAAACCAATTTTGAGAATCCCCGCCATCACATGTTTATATGGCATTCTATCAAAGAGAAGCACATGGAAACACCTTGAGATTTAAGTCTCATTGATTCCCTGAGTAAAAGGAGTTAATAAAAGGTAGGTTTGGTGGTTGAAACCTCAGCTAACCCCATAAATGGAAGGCATGGAGGATCTGTAGTTGTCATCCCATGGTACCCGTGCGAGCAGATTTTCCTACCAACCCATGCCGATCTGAGCTAGAGTCTGACAGAGGGATACATGCATAGTCTAACAGAATACTACTCTGATGAAATGATTTGAATGTAGTGATCAGATCACACTCCTGATAGTCAGGGACTGATCTGAGTATAAATAAGTAGTTTTGTTATTTTGTTATGGTCATCAATTGGTTGAGCAGAGATCCCTATTTTGTAATATTTTTATACCAGAACTATTCTCTGGTTATGTATCACACTTGATACTTTCACATTAATAGAAGTCAACCTCTTTTCATATCTCTATAAAAACTGTGCTAAAACACTCGAGCATGGAGGATCCAATCGAGTTGTTGTAGTTGCATGATAATGTAGGTTTGATTATTATGCTTCTATCACTCTGTTTCTTGGACATATTTCAGTGTCTAAAGCTTGACATCAACAGTTCTTTTGAGTCTGAGTTTTTCTTCACCAAGTTGCTTGAAAGACTGATGCCTATAGCAGTCTTGTTCACCCCTCTCACTAAGTCTTCCCTCTTCTCAGACTTAAACTCAAATCACTGACTGAAGTTAATGAGGCCCTTACTTCCCTATGCATTACTTGTCCAGTTCTGTGTTGAAATCATTATTGTATTGAGTTTTCCCCATTTGACCTCCACTCACATAAATCAAACATCTACCAAACATTTTTGATGGGTACTGGGCTTATCCTCCCACAATCTAAGGGTGACTCTTAGTGCTAACACTTCCTCTCTTTGAACCCCACCTCTCTATATTCATCTCTCTCACTCTCACACTCTCATACACTCTCTCTCTACCCCCCCTCTATGTATTCCTCTCTCTCCCTCTCAGGATCTCACACACTATAGAAATTTTGGTATGTTTCAAGGAAAGAAATGGCCTTGATCTAGACATGTCAAGACGTACACCTAGAAATGGAAAGGCATGAAAATACCTAGACCTAGACCTAGAGCATACACCATGACCTAGACCATATACCATGACCTATACCTATATGATGACCATGACATATTCCATGACATAGACCTAGAGTTAGACCTAGACCATGACATAGACCTAGAGCTAGAGCTAGACCATGACCTAAAAATATACCATGACCATGACTTAGACCCCCTAGCTCCATATAATCCTTAACCTATACTCGACCCTTAACCCCCTCCACACTTGAGCCCTAAATGCACTATACATATACCTCTTGGTAAATGCCCCACAACCATTGCACCCACATCTAGGTGCTCTAACCATTGATCTGATCAAACCTAATCCCTTAGGTTTGGTGCTCATCCTTACCAAGAAGGAATGCATGCATGTTCTTAGAATGTGCATGCTCTTTATCATGCATGTGTTATAGGAACATGTTTGCATTCCTTCTGGGAAGTTGTATGTGCCAAGCATACTCCTCAACATCTTTGATCTCAAAGGGAAGGCATGGAATGGCATGGAAATTCAAGGCAAGGAAAGGCATGGCATGACATGACATGGTAATGCAAGACAAGGAAAGGCATAGAAAATCAAGGTGTGTGCCAATGATATTGTTAAAATTGAAAAATAGTAGTGATGGGAATCGAAGCATGGGACAAAATGTTTTTTTCCTAAAATCAAAATTAAATTAATTTGAAGTTCGATGAGTTGTTGACAAAAGGACTTAAAAGAAAATAGGGCATAGCATAGAGATGAAAAAAATAGATTAGAGAGGAGATAAAAACATTGGTTCTCTGGTGAATAGAAGAGAAATACAATCGAGAAGAGAGGAGGATAGAGCATTGGTTCGTTAGGTGGTGGAGGTAGGTAGGTATAATAATTTGTTTTATTTCTTGATAAAATATTTTTCCAGAAATATGAGTGAGTTATTTTGTATTACTTCATTCATAGATGTCAAAGAAATCCAAACATCTTATAAAGGTGAGACAAGGCTCATAGTGAATAAAGGATATGTGCAATACAAAAATGTATCCTCGCCTGTAAGGTGAGTGTTAATTTTATCCTTAGGTGCCTCTTCCATTCGAAAGATATTTTCAAAAACAATACTTAACCAAGAAATACTACGACAATAAAATGAAGGATTTCTTTGAATGCAAGATTGGGAGTATGAAAATAGATGAGTATGAAATAATATTCTTAGAACTGTTGAAATACGTTGCATTGATCAAGGATGAGTAAGTTAAAATTTAGAGGTACCTGAGTGAGATGCCATCATTTATCAATGACAAAAGACAATATCATGATTCCAAGATATTGGAAGAAACCATAAGGTGATTTAAATGTCTCTTATCAGCAAAGGGGAAGACTGACTTTCCAAAAGGATTAGAAAGATAAGAACAAAATCAATATGGAACGGAGGAAGAAGGGGACTAAGCGACCATTTTTCAAAAATACTTCTCAAGAACAACCAACGATGTGGTAGGTACATTTGGTAGCCAAGTGGTAGATCCATACTAGTATCAATGGAAAAAAAGTGGACCAGTGAAAGCATGACATGTGGACCAGTCAAAGAGTCCCACGTGGCACTCTTCGATTCGCCAATAATGGATAAGGGAGAATAAAATTCAATGGCTTGGATGGGAATCAAACCCATGACCTATGGAAGAATATTACCAACATATTCCAAGGAATTAAAAAAGATTCCCATACCAATGCGCCACATGTGCTAGTCGTTACAACTAACAAACAAATAATATTTAATATTAAAACCAATTTAGCTTGAGATTATGATTTGATGTTTGGCCGATATAGGCCTATTTAATCAAAATGGAAACCAATTCCCAATATAGGGAAATTTGTGCCATATTGGATCATGTTTCATTGAATTTCATGCCAAGTTATATTTTCCTTGTTTTGCGTGCAAGAGGTGTTCTTGGTTTTGATTTGTCTCATTTTGCATGCCATCGAGTTCTTTGAGAAAGGTAGATTGTTTATACTCATTTTTCTCATAATTTCAATATAAATTTGATGGTTATGTTATTTTGTATAAAAATTCTATGTATGAAAGTCTTAGTTCATATTGACATGTATGAGACCCATCATCTCATTATACATGCAAAAAGGGATTTTTGGGCACCTGTTCAGAATGTAATAAAGTTTATACTCATTCTTCTCATAATTTCGCGAGAATTTAATGGTGACCTCTGTTTCTAGGTTGGGTTAGCCAACTTGAAGGGTGTCTTTATAATTTGGCATTGTAAGCCCAATTATTGTAATTTTGGCATTTTGAGAATTAAAAAGAGCGGTCTATTTCTCTCTATTTTGGCACTAATTATTTCCACAAGTTATATTTATTAGTTAGTGAAGTTCATGAATAAATAAGACATCCACATGATATTTTGCAAATATTCAAGTCGATCTTCAATTTCCCGAATCTAGTTGGATGTTTATGTGAATTTATGAATTAATTGACATCTAAGGATTTTTGGGTTGAATTGGTATCAGAGTTTGCTGATATTTCATATCAAGTTTGTATCATAAATCGTTTGTTATTTTAAAATCAAAGATAATGGGGAAAATACCAACAAAACCACCTATTAAATGTTCGGGTTGTGCAGGAGACCACATGTACATAGATTTCCCTCATAGAGGTGAAAAAGTGACGACTATTCACAATGTACAACAAGTTGTGACAATTGAATACAATAGAAGAAATGTACCAAGGATCTACGCTTCCCTAGATAACAAGAAAACTAAGTTTCAGTCACACATGATTGAAGTGGAAGGTAATATTAATGACCAAACCATTGTTATTTTAATTGATTTAGGAGCTAGTCATAGTTATCTAGATCCTAAGATGGTGGAAAGTTTCCAATTGCCATGAAGAAATCTTGGAAAACCTTGGTTTGTGTAGTTAGAAACAGTAGCAAAAGGAAAAATTAATGATATGGTTAAGGCATGTCCAATAGATATGAATAGGCTGAGTGAAAAAGTTGATTTGAATATCATACCTTTAGGATCTTATGATTTATTTATTGGTATGGATTGGTTGGACCAGCATCATGTCATTCTAGACTGTTACAATAAGGCACTTACTTACTTGGATGAGGAAGGAAATTTAAGAACAGTTTAAGGCATTCTGAAATCTGTAACTATCGGAGAAGTTTTGTCCTTGGAATTGAAGAAAAGCTACAGGAAAGGATGTCAAGTATTTGCAGTGCACATGGAAGAGGCACCTAAGGATACATTGCCAAATTTTGAAGACTACATAGTACTAGAAGAATTTACAGATATCTTTAAAGAAATATTGGGGTTTCCACCCAAAAGAGATATTGATTTCTCTATAAATTTGATTCCTAGAACAACTCCCATATCCAAGAATCGTTATAGGATGAGTATACCAGAGCTGAAGCAATTGCAGATGCAACTTGAAGAAATTCTGAAGAAGGGGTATATACACCCAAGTGTGTCACCTTAGGGTGACCCATTATTGTTTTTGAAGAAGAAGGATGGCACATTGAGTCTTTGTATTGACTTCAAGAAATTGAACAAAGTAACAGTAAATAAAAAGTATCATTTTTCCAAGGATAGATGACCTCTATGACCAACTAAGGGGCACATAGATATTTTCAAATACTGATCCCAGATGTGGATATCACCAAGTGATAATTAAAGAAGAAGACATCAACAAGAATTCCTTTAGAATGAGGTATGGATATTATGAGTTCACAATAGTTCCATTAGGGTTGTCAAATGCACTAGTTGTCTTGATGTGTTTAATGAATGGTATTTTTAGAGAATACTTAGATAAGTTTGTCATTATATTTTTGGATGACATACTTATTTACTCAAGGTATGAAGAATAACATGAGAAAAAATTGAGGATGGTGCTGGAAGTATTGCGAGAACATTAGTTGTATGCAAAGTTGAGAAAGTGTTCATTCTACTAGAGGTAGATTCATTACTTGGGTTATATCATTTCAGAGGAATGGATAGTTTTGGACCCGGAGAAGATAAGATACATTGAAGGATGGCCAGCACAAATCAATTTTGCAGTGGTGAGGTCCTTCATGGGAATTGTAGGTTACTATAGAATATTCATTAAGGGATTATCAAATATTGCATACCCAATTACATCCTTGCAAAAGAATTGTGTGGAATGTTAATGGACTCTAAATAGTGTAAGGAGTTTTCATGTTTTGAAAATTTTGTTGACATATGCACCAATTTTGAGAATTTTGTATCCTAATGAAGACTTTGTTGTGTGCACCAATGCATGCAAGGAAGGGCATGGATGAGTCCTTAGTCAAAATGGACATGTGGTGTGCTATGAATCGAGAAAATTAAGGGAAATATGCTACTCATGAAATGGAATTAGAAACCATAGTGCATTCCTTGAAGATTTGGAGGAACTACCTCATGGGGAAAAGATTCTATTTGAGTACAGATCACAATGGACTGAAATATTTGTTTGGAAAAAAAACTTTAAATGTCAAACAAAGAAGGTGGTTAGATTTCCTCACTGAGTATGAATTTGATATCAAGCATATCAAAGGTAAATAGAATAAGGTGGTTGATGCACTGAATAGGATGGTGCATGAGATGCATGTTACAACAATTATCATGTACAAATAATATTTGAGTGACAAAATTTTAGAGGTTTCCAAATTAGATCAACGTTACGTGAACATAAAGACAAATTTAAAGCAAGGTAAATTGAAAAAACAAATTGAAGGTTATAATCTAAAAGAGGATTCAATCCTCATGTATAGGCACACATTTTATGTGCCAAATGATTAGGATTTGAAAAATATGTCATTTTCACATATGCATAAAGTAACTTATGTTGGGCAATCAGGCTATCACAAGACAATCATAATGGTGAAAAAGCAATATTGTTGGCCAAACATGAAAAATAAGCTTGTTGATTGATTACTAGATTCCTTGAATGTCAAAAGGTCAAGGATGAGAAGAGACACCCAATTGGTTTGCTACGACCTTTTCCAATTCCTAAGTGGAAGTGGGTAGTTGTGACCATGGACTTCATGATCCAAATTATTTTTAGCACAAAATGAGAGCGGAGATATAATAAAGAAATGTACAGAGATATCTCAGATATCCAATAATATAATAGAAATGTATCGGAGATGAAATCATAAATAGACAGATAAAGCAATACACATTTTTCTATTAATGAGCGAAAATGTACAAAGACTGTAACAATACAAAGTGAAAGACTCACTAGAATGGAAATAACTTATCTCTGAGAAGAGATGTGTCTGCTAATTGCATTCGCAAGAAGATGACTTTACAATGAGGCTCCAAAGGCATTTTTATCATAAAGAAAATCCAAAACCCTAACCCCAGAAGATGAAAAACCAATAGTTTTGTGGACCCCTTTTAGGGTAGTTTGGTGTATCAACTTCCTGGGGGCGTAACTTTGGCACACGATCTTCATTTGGGGTGCACAAGAGCTCGCTGGAAAGGTATCATCAAAGAGATTCATTTTGGGGGATCAATCAGAGCCTTTGGTTATCATTGAGAAACTTGATCTCGAAAAACCTTCATTTAGGCCCTCAAAATGGCCCCGGAAGTTGAAAACTACTAAAATAGTAAATTACCAAAACTTCTAGAAAATTGTTTTGAGCCAGTTGGAAAAGGTGGGTGGCCACTGATATCCACCTAGACCAATCCTCCCTTATTAGGAAGTAATGGTATCCATTGCATTCATTTCTCATGGGAGAGGGAAAAGAATTTGTTGAATATGCATCTTGATGATTTGCTTGCCTTGTTGGAGAAGTTACATTGCTTAGCTTGTTGAAGGTTGTTAGGAACCTGTGGCTGGAAGGGTTGTACCTTTTTAACTAGTCTAGATGCATGAGATGACTATGTGTAGAAGGAATATTTACACTTTGTTGCAATCTTTTCAACCTGCTTCTGTTGGATAAAAGGTGCTTGGAATGAGGCCACAATGGTGTTCTTTTGTTCATGCTTTAAACAGACTATGAAGAAGATGAATTTTGTAGTATGAAATACTACCTTGCGAAACTGTTTAGGTGGGACAATAGTCGAAATTACCTATGGTATCTTATAGATATGACCCCCCAAAGTAAAAATGACACTACGGGGTTGAGACTCATAAATAACATGGCGCTTCCACATATATGGTTGGCCCAAGAGAACATCACAGACATCCAAGGGGAAAAAATCACATAATACCTCATCCTTGAAGGGTAGGATGTCGTATGACAATCGACACTACTCACTGAAATGAATATCTTGTCCTTAGCGAAGCCACCTAATGTTGTATGGATCCAGGTGTGGTGTTGTCGAAAATCCCAATTGTTTTATGACCTCTACTAAGATGAGGTTCTTTTGGCTTTCACTATCAACAATAAAATGTAGCAGGTTCCCCTTCACCCACATTTTTGAATGAAAAATTTGCTCCCCCTCTTCAGAATCTTTTGGTTCTTTTGGTTGAATAGTTGTGGTCAAAAAAATAGTAGTGGGGTCTATGTCGATGATATATATTATATCTATATTTTCATAATCAAATTTTTAATTAGGGTTCGACTCCTTGTCTTATATCTCAACCACCAATGACTATTCTGAGTGACATTCATCAGTTTTGTGCCAGGGGATTTTGTGGAAATCAAACCATTTTCCAGTGTCCTTCTTTGTCTTTTTGTGACCCTTCTTTTCTTGTGGCTTGGACTGGTTTTTAGGATGTTGTTTGTTAGGCCCTTCTTTATCATACTTTGGTTTTTGCAGATTTCCAAACCCAAACTCCCAATTTTTTCTAGTGCTTAAACTTTTGCTCGATTTTAACACCATATCGATAAGTAAAACTGAGTGATGAGATGTCCAGAAAATCCATTTCAATTTGGATGTATCTGTGTAGAGCCCCATAATATTTCAGAACCAAATCTCATTCAGAGTCTTTGATACCCAGCTTGGTGCATAGAGTATGAAAGGTATTGGTGAAGTCCGGAACTTCTTTTCCCCTTTCTTGTTGCAGTGTGGTCCATCTCATGTACTAGTCCTCATAGTTTCCAACAGGGTAATATTGTTCCTTTACCGCATCCACAAATAAATTCCAAGTGGGCTTGGCCCCACATATTCCAAAATCCTATGTGGAAATTTGATCCCAGTAAGTTTCCCACCAATGTTTGACATGGGGGACAACCTTAAGAAGTGCAAAGGTGATCTTTTTCCCATCGGGGAAATTATGAACAGAGAAATAACCTTCTATTATATTTAACCATTTTTCTAAGGCATCCACATCTATCTATCCTTCAAATATGGGAATATAAAAATTAACTTGTACCTTGAAAGGAGAGGTAATTTCAAAGTGGTCGCTTGATGAAGATGTTCCTATTGTTATCGGTAGGTGTTGAAGTATGTGGGAAATATTCTGCATCATTTTGTCCCCCTGTCGCGTGAGAGCTTGCTCAAGAAACAGATTAATAGAATCGTCTTCTCTATCATTTTTTATTTTCTTATTCCATGGAAGGTTTGTTGGACATGCGAGAGAGATTGTATTCAATAGAGACAAGCTCGAGACCCAACTTTCTATACTCGGACCTCATCAGGGACATGCACTGAAAAAAGATCAAGAGTGTTACACATTATTTTCGTCATCTCTATGATCGTTAATGATGTAAACCTATATGTTTCCTTCAGAGGGGTCAGTGGCCTGAGTTCCTAAAGAGAGAAGGGAGAAGAACTTTTCCTGAGAAAAGAAGTTGCATTTTCCTATGTAAAAACCTTATAAAAAAGGAAGTTCACAGGTTGCTATATAGGCAGGGTGCGAGAATGACCCATTCTCGCAGGTTGCACTATAGACAGGGTGCAAGGTGTTCGCAGGTTGCTCTATAGCTAGGGTGCGAGAATGCCTGCACGTGGGAAAAATGATCATTTTCGCGAATCTTCTAGAAGGAGAAACTTCTATGGTGAGGTGGCATCCGAATGGTTTGGATCTTACTCGCTTTCATGATTTAGTGGGATCATCCTAACCTCCTCACCTTATC
>JZKD02S0617524.1:781226-793890 GCA_000966675.3 Picea glauca
GAAGCGATACTAAGGTATGTTACTTGTTCCTTCCTACTAGTAAATTCAATATCTAAAACTTAAGGAAAGCGTCATGTTTTGGTGTGTTTTGTTCTAGATCCAGGTGGATCTAGGGGGATCGGTTTGTGTCCGCACTTACGGATTTATCCAATTACAAGGAGGAGCCTGCTTTGATACCACTGATCCAGATTATTTTTGGCACGAATGACAGTGGGGATATAATAAAGAAATGTACATAGATATCTCAGATATATAATAATATAATAGAAATGTATCAGAGATGAAACCATAAACATAGAGATACAGTAATACACAATTTTCTATTAATGAGCAAAAATTACAAAGATTGTAACAATACAGAGTGAAAGACTCGCTAGAATGGTGGAAACTTATCTATGAGAAGATATGTGTTCGCTACTCGCATTCACAAGAATTTAATTTTAAAATGAGGCTCCAAAGGCCCTTTTATCATAAATAAAATACAAAACCCTAACCTTGGAAGATGAAAAAACAACAGTTTTGTGGACCCCGTTTTGGGTAGTTTGGTGTATCAACTTCCCGGGGGCGTAACTTTGTCATACGATCTCTGTGTGGTGCGCACGATAGCTCGTTGGAAAGATATCATTGAGGAGATTCATTTTGGGTGATCAATCAAATACTTGGGCTATAATTGATAATCTCGATCCCGAAAAATCTTCATTTAGGCCCTCAAAATGGCCCCGGAAGTTAAAAACCGCTAAAAATAGTAAATTACCAAAACTTCCAGAAAACCATTTTGAGCCAGCTGGAAAAGGTGGGTGGCCACTGATATCCACTTGGATAAATTCATTACTAAGATACCTAGCAATTCTAAGAAAAATTATTCTATTATGGTAGTGGTGGACAAGCTTACCAAAGTTTCCCATTTTATTCTATTGAAGTTAATTCACAAGGAAGCCAACATTGTTGACATATACATGAGAGAAATTGCTAGGATGCATGGTGTACCTAAGACAATTGTTTATGATAGACATCCCAAGTTCACATCAAATGTTTGGAGAGGTATATTTAAAGGATTTGGGACAAATCTAAATTTTATCACAACCTATCATCCAGAGTCAAATGGGAAAACAAAATAGGTAAATCAAGTGATAGAAGATATGCCAAGAATGTATGTGATGGGCCAACTGATGTAGTGGGAAAAATATTTACCTTTGGTTCATTTTTCTTATAATAATAGGTATCAAGAATATCTAAAGATGATCCCATTTGAGGCACTTTATGAAAGAAAGTGAAACACACCAGTGAGTTGGGACAAACCAACAGACCGTGCAAGAGAAGATGGTGAAAATAAGGAAGAATTTAAGGGCTTCCCAAGACAAGAAAAAAATCTGCAAAGATAAAGGAAGAAATCATAGAGAGTTTAAAGTGGGTGACCATGTGTTCTTGAAAGTAAAAGAAAGGTGCAGTTCCCTGAAGTTGAGAAATTATTCTAAGCTAGAAGCATGCTACTGTGGGCCATTTGAAATCCTAGAGAGGATTGGTCCTATCTCATATATACTTGCATTTTCTACATGATCATGTATTCATAATACTTTCCATGTATCTTTTCTCAAAAATTACGTACCTGATGCCAATCATGTCATTGATTGGAATGTTATTCAGGTGGAGCCAGAAGGTGATTTTCGAGTGCGACTGGTTTGCATATTGGATTGAAAAATAAAAAAATCCCTGAAATCAAGCCATGGATATAGTAAAGTTCCAATGGACCTGGTATGGTATTGAGGATGCAACTTGGGAGTGCAAGGATGCTATGCGAACAAAGTACCCATATCATTTTTAAGACTTTTGAAGTTTTTGTATGTACATTAGTATATAATGCACTGAGGACAGTGCATAAATAAGGGGGAGGGGAATGTAATTCCCCTAATCTGAACCCCAATTGTAAATGTACATTTAGGATGGTGCGTTGTTGACACCAACTATTGGTTCAATTTTGCATGCACCTGAGTAGTGCACGAGGATTTTTTTCCAAATAAAGAGTGTGCACATTCCATAGTGTTGCGCACACATAAGTGAGTGCACGAGGATTACCTTGAAAATCATATCGGATCGACTTATATATATATATATATATATATATATATATATATATATATATATATATATATATATATATATATATATATATATATATATTTGTGTGTGTGTGTGTGTGTGTGTGTGTATTTGTATATGTATGTGAGGTTGAAGAGCCTGTTTGGTTATTGGGATGGTATGTCGAGATGCAAAAATGTCAATGTGCCATGTAAAATTTAATCACACTCAAATTATTAATAAAACCACATCACTGTGTGCAATACCAATCAAAAAAAAAAATATGGGGTGGGGGGGTAAGCTCCACCGAAAAGGGAAAAGGGGGGCTTAAGTCCAATGGAATATTTTATTAATATTTTCAAAAAGTACAATTTATGGGTATTTATTGATCCTAAGTTAATGAGGGATGGGAACGAGTCACCAAGAAGATAAGGCTAATTCTGAAGGTGAAAAGTGCCCATTTATGACCATGCAAATATATGGTCGAAGCTTAGTGTATTTGGAGGGGATTCACTCATTTTTCTTCAGGGGACCAGACCATCTGAATGGGGAACAACCATTAACTTCTCTGTAGAGAAAATATTGGAAAAGGGTTTTCCATATTGTAACGAGAGTCTTTTTTGTTGAAGAGGTGGCTTGTCGGGCCTGTGAGCATTCTCTCCAGGTGGGATATTTTCTATCGAAGATGTGGGTTGTGAGGCCCATGGGGATTCTCTCCAGGTGAGAGATTTGACGTTGAAGAGGCGGGTTGTCAGACTCATGAGAATTCTCTCTAGGTGATATATTTATTAGGAATTGTTCCCTCGTGCATTGGGAATTAGTTATAGGGCTCTGACACTTCCTATCCATCATGTTGCTAAAGCCTTGGAAGGGAAGTGGGGTAGCCAAGAGACTGTTGAGAAGATAAGGGGCACACTTCCTGGGGTGGGATAAGGATGTGGGAAATGAGAGACTATATGCTACTTGTTGTTGAATCATGTTGTCATTGATGCCAAAGGATGATTGATTGATTGATGATTGATGTCAAGGAATTCATTGATGTCAAAGGATGATTGATTAATGTCAAAGGTCAAAAGTGATGTCAAATGATTGATGTCAAATGAACAATGTATTGTCATAGTATATGTATAGATGATGCATAGATGAAGATGGATTAATTATTTTTCATTGATAGATGATAGATGAAGATGGATCAATGAGTTTTCATTGATATATGATGCATAGATGAAGATGGATCAATGAGTTTTCATTGATATATGATGCATAGATGAAGATGGATCATTGAGTTTTCATTGATAGATGATGCATAGATGAAGATAGATTAATGAGTTGTCATTGATAGATGATAGGTGAAGATGGATCAATGAGTTGTCATTGATATATGGACCCGAGTTGGATTGATGTAAATATGACTCATTATTTTATTATCAGGGTTGATAAGGAGTACAAATGGATGAACTCCAAAGTGGCCCCCTTATGGTGAAATCCCTCATAGAAAGATTTTTTTTGATTGAATTATCCTAGAGTATGGTTAGATAGCCCATACTTAAATGTGGAATAATGAGATGAAGATCAACGAATTTGTTAGTGAAACTATCCTATATGGATAGTTTTTGTCATGCCATTTCTAGTGGTATGTGAAACACCACATAACTCCTTATGGTTTGAGAGTTATGGCCTTATGAAGTTGAAGCAACCTCACATGTTGGCTTGAAGCCCCAAAAGGTCAAATAAGTCAAAGTGCTTGCAAAGAAGGAGGATTATTTAAATAATAAAGTGAAGTGAAAAAATCAAGAAGGATTATTTAAACAATGAAGTGAAGTGACAAAATCAAGGAAGATTATTTAAATAATAAAGTAAATGGAGAACTTTCCAATTATGGAAAGTAGTTAACCCTAAAATGATAAAAGAGGTTTAAGTGGTCAAGTGGCTATTGGGTACACGGAAAACTGGAAAATTGGGAAAAGTTTGACTTAAGTGACTATGTGGACAAAGTGACCTAGAATATGCTTATAAGGAAGCTACTTGGAGAGTATAAATAAGAGGAAATGGGTCTCTTGTAATATGAATCTAAAGAGCATATCTTGAAGATCTATTTTGAGAGAGAGAGACTAGTTGGAGGATCTCATGGACACATCAAATTTTTTGTAAGTCTGAGATATTGATGGTGAAAGTTTCATAAGTTCAGAAACCCTAGTTTCTAAAGGAGAACACGAGCATCAGTGGGACAAAGAGCGTACATACACGGTTTGCAGTGAGATAGAGAGCATACAGACATGGGATGAAGGAAGACATAGTGTGTATAGTTGATGAAGTCATGAGGATTGTTGGCACAGGGGAATACCCAAGGTTCAATGCTACAACAACACACCAACAAAGCCCTAACTACCGACCCTTTCAGAAACACCTACGAAGTAGATTAAGTCTCACTCGAGGTAGAGGTAGGGGTGGTTGAAAGACTCAGGTGTCTGCAACCTTAGCTGGGACACAGATCTGTGATTATAATACTTAATAAATCGCTTAGCACCGTCATTTCCTCAATATACAATCAATAATCACTTCACTGATAAAACAGGGCTTCACAAAATTCACACTGTTATAACCTACTTAAGCACTTAACATCAATAGATAGGTCATATCTAGAAGATCAAGCACTCAACACATTCATATAGATCAGATCTAACATTCTTATACATCATTATCACTAAACATAAGTGTATCTATCTAAACATCTCTAAGCACTTGGCAAAAGAAGATATAAACACATCCAGATAAGCACAAAGCAAGACAACATAGTGTTTACGTGGTTTATCCCCACCCTGGGGCTAAATCCACCAACTCTTATTCGTTATTGTCTTCAGTCAATCGGTTACAAGAATAAATCCATCAAAACCCTTAATCTACACAGAACAAAATATCTGCGCAGCTCGCTAGATCCTTATTTCTTGTGTTACAACACTAAGCCCTCCACATTATTCCACAAGGACCTGCACTTAACTCTGCAAGTCTCTTACATTCATTCAAAAAGAACTTACAAAACCCTACTTGCACTTAGCATACATCACATAGATCCACCAATCGACTCCTTCTTGCATTGCCTAGCCTTCTATTTATACATACAAAATAGGCCTAAACGTGGGTAAACCCATGGGTCGACATCCCACTCTCGTTACATAATCCCAAAAAACCAAAAAGAACCCAAAAGAGGTTCGATATCCCTTGATATCTGCTTCATTTTGCGCTCCTCATTCGATAGGCTGTCAAAGTCCCAAAATAGGTCACTATGTCCAAGAATCTCCCAAAACTTGGTCAAGGGCCAACAAGCCCCCAAAAATCACTTGTGACTCATCCCGAGTCACTCTGATATGACCAGTTCTACTTTGAAGGCCTCAAGCTCAGCTCGAGCTACTTCAACCTTTTGTTGTGCGACGACCTCTTGCTCTGTGAACTCTCAGATCACTATGTCATTCACAAGGCCTTCTAGGCATTTTTCTGCTGCAATGACAACTTGTTCTATCTTTGCAACTCGGATTTCAACCTCTGTGAATAATTCGCACGCCTTATCTTGCACTGGTTGAAGCCATTGAGTAACTTCCATCACTCTACTTTGAATTGTATGGATCTATTGTTGGGCGGTGCATTGCTCTTGAGACCACTTCATTCTTTCCATGGCCAACAAGGCCTTCAACTGCGCCTATAGTGTGTTTGTGTGTTGCTTTTCTTCCTTGAGATGCGACTCTAATTCCTATAACTTTGGATTCTCGGTGAGGTTCTCATATGTTTGGGTGTTGCGGTTACTCGACTACTTTCACTCCAAGGAAAGAGATTTTAGTCTGTCAACTGTGCTGTGGGCAGTTTCTTCCCTTTGGTCTCTTACATCTTGAGGGGTCTCAGGCACAGTGCGGAGCTCCAAGTCTACTATGCGTTGTTGGAGCTACTGGATTACTTCTTCAAGTTGTGCCACCTTCTGTGGAACTCTCTCTTTGGTATTTACTTCTACAACTATCACAGAGTGAAGTGATATGTGAACCGTTTTCTTTACTTCGAGTTGCTCTGCGAGCAACTTTTCCTTGCTTTGTTGCAGTTGTTCTTTTTCTTCATCCCACTTCGCTTGTAGAGAAAATTTTTCCCGTTCTGCAGTACTACGTTGTTCTACAAGGTCTCCCTGTACTTGTGCCAAATACTGGGTAGCTTGTGATATTTCGTCTTGGGCTCGTCGAAGGTGAGCTTCGACTGTATCAGCGATGTGGTAGAGTTGAGGTGGCTCATCTCCCAGTTCTGATGTTCCTACTAAAAGAGGCGCAGTAGAGACTGCGTGGCTAGATTGTAGTGCCTGTTGCACTCCTTGGACCTCATCCTTAATCCGATGGAACACCTCCTCCTGCTTAGCTTCTTTCTTCTCTGCTATCTCTAGCGAAGCATCATTCAGGGCTTCTATGATGAAATCGAAGTCGTTGGATGTGAGGATGGTGTGCATTTTGGTCATGGTTTCTTTCACTTTCTTCCAGGAGGAAGGTTTCGACAGGGAAACCTTCCTTTTCTTCAAGGGATCCTCCTCGTCTCTAGGCGGTGTAACCTCACCTTTCTTCTGTTCAAATTCTATGCAATCTATCTCTCTGCCATCTCCTCCTTTCTCTACTGAGATGGAAGCGGTCTTCACAGATGCGCTATCTAAATCATGGACCTCTTCAGTCTTCTTTATCTTGCTAGGTCTAGGTGTATTCATCGCAGTTTTTGGACTATCTAAATTGGATATCTCCATAGGGTCTGCTGGAATGAGGAGGTCCGCCGACCATTCCTTGGTGATTTCTTCTAAGTCCTCCTCTATCATTTTTTAGTAAGACTAAAGTTGCTTCTTGTGTTCATCAGTGCGCGCCGTAATATAAATGAAATGGTGGTCCACGTTGAATTTCATTAAAGGCCAAAACCTGTGAAGAGTATTTGGCGTGATGCAAGGCTTGGACTAGATAGCTAACTTCAACTGATTTTAATATGTGTGGAATATGGAATTTGACTGCCATTTCTTGTTCATGTCACTAGAATACCATAGTGTACTAAACTTCACTTCCATAGGTTGAAAGGGCCCGATGCCTAGGAAGGTCACACCTTCCGACATATCCCATGCGATGAAAGCAATCAGGATTAGAAGCCAATAGAAGTGGAAATAATATGCTTGATTTTGCACTTCCCTACAGTCTATTTCCAACTAGTTCATGAGGTACTTCGCTAAATTCATTTCTAGGCCCTTTGCTCACTTCCTTACGAAGTTGACTACAAAACCAATCACTTGAGTGGGTTGGTTCTTGCGGAGTAACTTTCCTGCGATCAATTGACAGACTAGGCACACTAGGACGCTTTGGATAGAAGCTACCTTGTAGCATCGCATGCCTTTATCGACATCATCGTAGGTGTATTTTATCCTTTGAGCTAAAGTGAAATCCATGGTTTTTCTGGGATAGAAATCTTGTGGGTCAGGGCCTTACATAATCAGCCCTGTGATCCGACTGATCAATGTCGGATCCACTATGATACAGTGGTTTAACCACAAGTGTCTTCCATGGTAATAGGACATCAACATATTCATGCATGCATTCACTTCTTGGTGCCTTCCGAAGTGAGTAATATTCATGACATTGAGCAGTGTGGACTGTGCAAAGTTATGGGTCCATGACTAAGGGACAATTTTTGAATTCTTTCATTTTTTCCTGGTCAGGTACTTATGTGGGGTGAGCATGTTGTATACCTTCCTGTCGTTGAGGTTGAAGTCTCTAAACTTCAACGCTGATATCTTTTCTTGATCTGCGTGAACTTCGTATATCCCCTTCGGGAGGTATGCAGTGACCAATTCATACTCAAAGTCTCTAGGAACATTGTCTATATTTATTGCGTCTCTCAGAGGTTGTAGATATGCAGGTAAAATGATCAGAATCAATTTAGCATTCACAATATCGTCTTTGTTCTTGGTTCGCTTCTTGTCTACGAGCCATGATGGTCTGGCTCAATCGGTGGATGGAGAGTCCAATAGTCCTCTTGTCGATGATGCTTGTAGACTGGTAGACAATCCTCTCTCCAACATGACTCTTTCAGTCATCAATTCGAGGAGTAATTCTGTTACTAATTCTTCAACTGCAGTGAGCTCATCAGACATATGCTCTCTGTATTAATAATATTGGGTTCACAATTAACTCAGATACTGCACTAGAATAAACAACAAGAGGGAAATGATCACTTTATACAATTCACTTGGTCTACAGGCTCAAATTCTTGGTTAGCAAAAGTGTTCTCCATGCATGACGTGATGGGATAAATAGGTAACTCGGCGACGGTTCACTTGTAACAGCTATGAAGCCTCATTAACTCTTTTTATGTTCGTTATGGCATGGTCCAACGGTCTAGTGTCGAGCTATAAATTCTTTCTGACATGTTCAGAGCGACAGTCGAATAGATCTGTCGGTCCCAACGACTATATTGCCTCGCCATGGTTAAGTGCCATGTGTCATTGTTCTGATATCCTGACGAAGCTTCCATTCTGCAAATTTTTTGTCTACGAAGTTCCCTATAGAACCTTCTATAAATTTTAAAACTTATCTCTCTTCTTACTTATCTTCCTAGCCTTCCTCCCAGTGAGCTTCGTCTCAGTAGTCCTTTTTCCATTCTGATTCTTATCGTCTTTGGACATAGTCATTGCGCATTGTTGAGATTCTTTCCTAGGAATCAGGGGTAACACCTCTTCTTTATCCGAGATAGGGAACTCAATCTCCTGTGATTCTTCAAATGTTCTTGCATCTTCGACATCTGGGTTTCTAGTGTTAAGTAGCTTCGACCTATTCTGTTGTTCTTCAATTAAGTATGTGATCCTTCTAGTCATGAAATATTTTAACTCTTGTCTCTTATACTCCAAAAATTCTTCTTCTTCTTTTTGTCTGGCTTGATCTCTTTCAATCCAAGGTTTCCCTAGTAACATGGTAAATGGGGTGCAATCCTCAATAAATTGAATAATCTCAAAATATTCTTTTGTCGAAGTTCCATTGGCATTCATAGATATATGAGTGAGCTTTCCACATAGGTTTACCAATTTTCCTCTAAATAAACCTATTCCTCCTAATCAAGGAATCATAGAGGGCCTTCCTATAACTTCCCAAGTTCTCTCTGTCATGATATTCACCTGTGTTTCCTCATCTAGAACATAGTCAATGTCAAAGTCTCCTATTATTTCTTCAAGGCATTCCTTGTCTTTAAACATATTTGATAATCTAACATGTCGGTGGTCATTCAAAGTTTCTTTCATCTGTAGCAATACCTTCTCTGATTCTTTCTGGGGTTCTTCTATAGCCTTAATTTTTGGATTTTCCTTAGGATTTTATTGTCTTGTGTTCATACTTTCAAGCTTAGTAATAATTCTAGGGAAATCCAACACTTCATGGTTCATATCTTTGCAACAAAGACAACCAGGTCTTCTCCCAGGGCATGCCTTAGCAAGAGGTCCTGGTTTTCTGTAGTTGTAACAGAGGGTTAATCCTCTATTTATTTTAAATGATCCCCAACTTCTCTTGTACTGCACACTAGGATCATAGGAGCTATCCTGGAATAAATTCTTTCTAGGATCCTGCATCCATTTGTTAGTCCAAACATTCTTTCTATGCATAGGTATAACATATCTTTCACTATTCTTATCAAATCTACTCATATCAAATCTTCTTTCATCTATTAATACCCTAGTTTTCAAAACTAGGACAGACTCTATTAAACATACCTAGATCCATACTCTATAAACAAACATGTCCACTGATCTTACTTCTACATAGCACAAAGCTTCCAGATTTAAAAATTTAACTATTCTTACCTTTATCAGAGCATAGAGCTTGTGGATCTTACCTCTTTTTAATCAAGAATTCCCACTTTTACCTTTCTTCGGGCACAAAGCTTCTGGATCTTACCTCTTTTATTCAGATCAAACTTCTTTCTTTTAGCACAGATATTTATAAGTCAAATAGAATACTGTGCACTAGGGCACAGATCTACGCACAGAGCTTTCAAAATTTTAGAATGGATCTTTGCACAAAGATTCTTCTTTCTTAGTTCCCAACAATCACAGTTTCAGGTCCTAGCAATGGAACCATATGTTGGCACAGGGGAATACCCAGGGTTCAATGCTACAATAGTGCACCAACAAAGCGCTAACTACCAACCCTTTCAGTACCACCAATGAAGAAGATGAAGTGTCACCTGAGGTAGAGGCAGGGGTGGTTGCAAGACTTAGGTGTCTCCAACCTTAGCTGGGACGCAGATATATGATTATAATACTTAATAAATCACTTAGCACTGTCAGTTCCTCAATATACAATCAATAATCACTTCGCTGATAAAATAGGGCTTCACAACATTCACACTGAAATAATGTACTTAAGCACTTAACATCAATAGATAGATCATATATAGAATATCAAGCACTGAACACACTCATATAGATCAGATATAACATTATTATACATCATTATCACTAAGCATAAGTGTATCTATCTAATCATCTCTAAGCACTTAACAAAAGAAGATATAAACACATCTAGATAAGCATAAAGCAAGACAACACAGTGTTTACGTGGTTCACCCCTGACCTGGGGCTACATCCACCAACACTTATTCTTTATTTTATTTAGTCAATCAGTTACAAGCATAAAGACATCAAAACCCTTACTCTGCACATGACAAAATATTTGCGCAGCTCGCTAGATCCTTCTTCCTTGCCTTACAATACTAATCCCTCCAAAATCTGCCACAAGGACCTGCACTTAACTCTGCAAGTCTCTTACATCCATGCACAAAGCACTTACAAAACCCTACTTGCACTTAGCATACATCACATAGATGCACCAATCGACTCCTTCTTACATTGCCTAGCCTTCTATTTATACATACAAAATAGGCCTAAACATGGGTAAACCCATGGGCTGACATCCCATTCTGGTTACATAATCCCAAAAACCCAAAAAGGACCCAAAAGTAGGCCGAGATCCCTTGATCTCTACTTCATCTTGCGCTCCTCCTTCGACAGGTTGTCGAAGTCCCAAAATAGGTCACTATGACCAAGAATCTCCCAAAACTTGGTCAAGGTGTAACACACCCACTATCAAAATTTAAAATTCTTGGGTTAATCTCCCATAATTGAGAAATCCCCAGAAGCCTACGTTAACGAAATGTCGAATCCCTGGTTCAATATCGGGATTCGGGGTTGCTTCTATTGGGATTTTGAAACCCATGATGTCTTGACAACTTCAATCATCGATCACCGATCTCTTATTCACTCCTTGGTTGCCTCAGCCCCACTCGGCTAAGCCTTGGATCCACATGACTGGTTCCTATATGACCATCTGATAGCTTCTCGTCGGGGTTTCGGAGTTTGTGGTGCCGAGGTGCACATGTACTCGGAACTCCCGATCCTCCGATCCCTGATGTGATATTAGCGCATTGGCTTTCTGGGCTAAGTCCTGGTCAATACGACCACGACGTTCACAAGACCACATTCTTAATGCTTGTCAGGGTTTGGCGCCTCTCAATGTCATGGCGCACAAGTCCCCTAGACTCTCGACGCGCCTTTACACTGGCTAGCCCCTTGGGCTATACCATGGTCCATATGACTACTTATCATATGACTACAGCTATATAACCCTCCATCGAGGTTTCGGCATTTGCGATGACCCAAAACACATGTACCCGGGACTCGCGATATCCCAATTCCCGATTATCTCCGGATGCTCGACACGTGTCCCTTGGATCAACGGCCTATGGTGGTGTCGAAAATTCGCATATCACGGTTTCGCAATACAGGGGTTTCATGTCCTTGAAATCCCCGATACGTCGATTCCCGAAATGTCGATGGGGTCTACCACCGACGGTTCTAGATGGTTGCCATCTGTCCCCCAGAGGGACGGCCTTGATTGTATCGGGAAATCGCAAATCGCGATTCCATTGTGCGAGAGTTTCATGACTCTTGAAACTCCAATATGCCGAACTCCGACTTTCGGGGATCTCTCGCCACGCATCCTCGCTGATGGACGGCTCAGATCCTATCGGGAAATCACAGATCGCGATTTCCTGCTGCACACTTTCCTTACCATCGAAAACTCCGATGGCACCCGATCCTTTGCCACCTGTCCTCGCAGACGGACGGCCCAGATTGATTCTCGGGGTTTCGAGACTTATGATGTCCTGGTTCTCATGGCCTCGAGAACTCCGATTTCCCGATCCCCGACTTTCGTCCGATCTCTGACACCTGTCCCGTGTGAACGGACGGCTCAGATCTTATCGGTAAATCGCAGATCGCGACTTCCTGTTGCAACGGTTATACACCCCTAAATTCTCTGATGGGAGAAATATCGACGACTCCCCGGAACGCTGACACATGTCCGGCCGAGATCAACGGTTAAGATCTGTTCCTCTGCACACTAGAGTTTAACTTCGGTGCATCTTCTCGATATCTGATGGTTGTCGGGACTATGATCTAAGATCCGACGGTTCAGATCATTTCTCACATGCCTACTCCTGCGCTTAACCCCTACGCAGCTTCTCCAGATCCAACGGCTGACGGGTA
>JZKD02S0617524.1:809653-819909 GCA_000966675.3 Picea glauca
CCACATGGCATGCTGATGTGATCATGACACGTGTCGCCCTCTACGCTTTCCACGTATGATGTATGGATGATGATGTCATTTGTACTGATGTTGACGTCAGCAGTACGGATGTTGACTCGTCCCCGCTGACTCGGTTAGGTTGACCAAAACTTTGACCATGAATGTCTTTCTATCCGTAACTCTGTTTGATGATTTATTTGCATCATTAGAAATCTTCCAACCTGATCTTCGCGATCATTCGATTTTCACTGAGTTTTGGGAACTTTGAATTTTTTCCCTTTCTCTATCTATTGAAGCCATTCTGAGTGTCTTGATTTGCCTCTTCGAGTTCTTAGATGTTATTATCCTTCTATGGATCCTTTTTATATCACACCTTCCCACTGAGAGATTTTTGGACCACCAATAGATTTCATCAATCAACTGGTAAGTGAGGGAAGAGTCCCCTTACTTTGTCCTTCTCAATCCACTATGCCTTGCTTGGATGTGTTCCCTTTAATCCTACTCGGACATAATCAACATCACCCCCACATGAAGTCCTCATCCTTTTGTCCAGGATGATATATTCCTATAAATCATCCAACTACTCAGGTGAAAACTCATCAACTGAAGGTATTGAAACTTCTTCATCCTCATCCATGATCATGGGAGGCTAAAATTTTTTCAAGTTCTCTACATTCATGACAGAGTAAATATGCATATAAAGTGGAATATATAAATGAAAATCATTAGTGCCTCTTTTCTCCAAGATAGTGATGGGTCCATATCATATAGGCTTGGATGATTTACCTCACTCATTTCCACCCATTAGGATTGTAAGCCATCATATTGACCTTATTTCGGGAGCTAGTTTACTGAACAAAGAATCTTGTAGGTTGACACCTAGGGAGAATGAGGAAGTCAAAAGTCAAGTCCAGGAGTTGTTGGATAAAGGTTTAGTTAGGGAAAGCATACGCCCATGCATAATACCAACTGTGTTAAGTCCAAAGAAAGATGGAGGATGGAGAATGTGTACAGATTCCCGAGCCATCAATAAGATAACCATTAGGTACATATTTCCTTTACCGAGGATGGATGATTTGATGGATTGTTTGAATGGAGCAAGCTATTTTTCCAAGATAGACTTGAAGAGTGGATATCATCAAATAAGAATGAGAGAGGGAGATGAATGGAAAACACCATTCAAGACAAATGAAGGATTTTTTGAATGGATGGTCATGCCATTTGGATTCACAAATGCACCAAACACATTTATGAGATTGATGAATGAAGTATTGAAAGACTTCATAGGAAAATTTTTCATAGTATATCTGGATTGTTGATATTATGGTAGCTGCGGGAGGTATTTACCTCCACATGTAAACCTGGCAAGAATAGAATATTCTGGGAAGCAAGAAGAAACCCTAATGAGTTGGTCAATAACCCTAAAAGACATGTCGGCTCAAGAAGATAACTTGTATTAGGTTATTAGCCTCCAAGAGAAGAAGTCGGCCAGAAGAAATAAAATATACTAAAAAGACAGATACCCAGAATGAGAAGTCGGCCCAGGCAGTTAGCCAGAATTGCTATAAATACAGGAGGCCAGTCTTCATTCTGGCAGGCAGTCTCAGAATTGCAGAGCAACAACTTGTGTGAACTGCAGTGCCCAGTCTTGTGCACATGTTTGAGGAGAGTTTCCAGTGTAGCTATTGCAGCTAGTAGATCATGTTTGGCTTGGACTATCTCTTGGTTAGGGTTTGGACTATCTGATCAGCTCTTGTTGATGTGCTATCCTTGGGCAAAGGTGTGCTACCCTTTTTTTGGATATATAGACTAGGGTTTACTTCCAGAATGATTCTCTGTCAAGGTTAAGGTGCTATGAGGGTGGCTTCAGCCTATGGTTGGGTGACAAGGGTATTGTCAATGGTAAAACAAGCACAATATTTCATATTCTAACAGGTTATGGGCCCACACCTCCTTCATTCAGTCTAACCACTGGAAGGAAACATAGACATAAGGATATTGAACTCATTGAAGAACTTCCACTAGGGTTTCTAGTAGGAGCAGTCACCATAGCACTGCTACTAGGGTTACTAGAAGGTGAAATTGAAGAAACCCTAATCCTCTCGTTGAGGAAACTTAAGTGAAGGGATTGAATATTTTTCAGACAAATCAGTGTGCCCTAGCCTAGCACACTTCCTGGTACTCTCAGCAAGCCAAGGCATGAATTTTGAGTTTTTGGTCAAATCTAGGGCTGACCAAGTCAAAGAAGCCATGACTTACTCTATGATGTCAGAGAACAAGTTAGATGGAGCTTCTAACTTCAGAGCATGGAAGACAAGGATTGACCTCATCCTTGCCAAGAATAAAGTGTTGGATATCGTGAAACCAAAGTTTGAATAAGGAAAAGAGAAGGAACCACATAACTTTGTAGCTATGGAGAAGTTCAAAGACGGTGACATCGATGCCATGAGTTTCATAGTGGAATCTATCAAAGACCACTTGATACCCTACATCTCCCATCTTGACTCATCAAAGAAGATGTACGATGCCCTAACAAACCTCTTCTTAGTCAGAAACATTGGACAAGTAATGAGTCTGAAGAATGAGCTATGTGACATGAGGATGAATGATGACAATAACATAACATCATACTTGGTGAGAATCTCTCAATTAAGAGATCAACTACAAGCTATTGAAGAGATCATCTCAGAGAAGGAGTTGGTAAACATAGTACTCAATGATCTTCCCAAGATGTGGGATGCATTTGCCGCAAGGATGAACACAAGAAAGGAGTATCTGACATTTGAAGAACTTTGGACTTGTTGTTCTCAAGAAGAATCAAGGATCAGTGAAAAAGAGAAACCCTAAAATAAGTACGATGATCAAGCCTTCACAAAAAGATTCAAGAACTTCAAGAACAAAAGGAAGTTTGGTTCAAAGAAGAAGAAAAATCAAGAGAAAGATATTTCAGAAATATAATGCTTCAATTGTTGAAAGTATGGTCACTACAAGAATCATTGTCCTGAGCTAAAGAAAAGGAAGGAGAAACATGAAGCATAAATTTCTAAAGAAAAGGAACCTACAAAGAAGACTAAGTAGAATGAAAGATACTTCTTCTTCTAAAGGTAACAATACTCTTTTTATTTCTTGTACATATCTTGTTTTCATCATCTCTATACATATCTTGTATATCTATCTCTTGGAAGATAATGTGTTCCAAGAAGAACTATACCTATGGAAGCACAACAATATAAGGATGGATATCATTAGATAATACACATGATGAAATACGTCAAACAAATTATAGACTTAGAAGAAGCAAAGACAAAAAGAATTCAACAAGCAAGAGGAAATTGGAGAAAGACCTATAACACCTTGCAGAAGGGAATGAGGATGCAGACAGAAGCATGGACTCTCCTAGATGGAGGGAGAAGATTATATATCACCATAAAGAAGAGCATGTATTCATACATGAAGCAAGGATTAGGAGGGAGATAATCCTATTATCCATTGAAGATGATAAAATATATATATCCATGATAGCAGGCAGTACGTGTTCAGTCCAACCTTAGAAGAAGTCTTCTTTGAAGAGAAGACTTTAAAGTATCCCTGGTTGTCCATCCACATCAGTGATCCTATGATGAAAGAAAGAAATGGAATATTTAGGGCATGGAATATACTCCATGGACCCAAGAACTAAACACAAGGAAGAACATGAAGATTCAAAGAAAGAAAGAGAAGCCAGAACAACCAGTCATTGTATCAAGAATCACAAGATTTCCAGCCTAATATGAACTCAATAAAAGCAATCAAGCAGAGGAACTGAAAGTCATGATGAAGAACAATGTATGGAAGACTTATGAATGAAATAATTGCGAGATATAGAACTAGAGGTTCTCCCAGATGGAGGGATAAGACTATGATGATTACTTGTTCCAGTAAACCAGACATATCTCTACATGAGTCATTATATCATCCGCAACATCCATGAGTTGGAGTTCTACATCAGATGAATGCAAAGAATGTTCTCCAGAGAAATTGAATAAAGAGCGTATGAAGAGAAACCTCAAGACTTTGAGGCATACCAGAAAGAGACCCTTCTATGTAGATAGAAGAAGACAACTTGGTGGAGAACCTCCAGTGCACAGCAGAAGCATGGTGAAGATATTCTATAACATAGATATTGTATCAAGATGATTACTCAGTAGATCAGATCTCATTATGACAAAAGAAGTGCCACATGGATATGTTCTATTTTTCCAACAATGATATACTCTATTGATCAGAGCTACATGAAGCCTTCAGAGAAAATCAGTGTTCCAGACCAAAGTATTTGAAATCAAGCATTACATTATCCGTGATGAAGTCTAGAAAGGAAAAAGTGGTTCTCCAATACATATCCCCACAAATGAGCATATAAGCAGACATTTTGGTAAATCTTCTATTCAAAATAAAATAATTTGTGTACTCAAGTTGGAGCTCATGGAGATGAATTCCTTATTGAAAAAGGAAGAGATGACTCCCAGGTTGGGAGGGAGCACTGATGTATTATTGATTGATGGATAGTCATTTTTTAGTTTGAAGAATGGTCCGGGATGAGGAGATTCTTTCCTGTTTGGAAAGTGGATAGATATTTCTGATGGACAATGATTTCCCATTGTGGTTAATATGGGAAGTGGTCGAGATTGTTGATGTACCATAGAAAGTGACTTCACATTGTGGCTAACATGGGGAGTGGTCTAGGGCAGTCTCTCTTCTTGAGGGTTACTCAAGAAGACTGGCATGCCTCGTCGGACAACGATTTTGCATTGTGGAACTAACATGAGGAATGGTCTATTTTGGACGTTGGTATAGAACATTATTTTCCTCTTGTGGTTAATAGAGCAAATGGTCTAGATAGTCATTTCTTAGGGTGTATTCATTCTCTCCAGGTTGCACTTTGTTTAGTGCCAGAGGGATGGCCCAGGGTGGGGAATGGTTCAGGCTAAACAATCAGGGGCAGGCATTCCTTAGGGCAGATTCATTCTCTCTAGGTTACACTTTGTTTAGTGTCGGAGGAATGGCCCAGGGTGAGGAATGGTGCAGGCTCAGAAATCAGAACAATCAATCTTCCTTGTTTGAGAAGAATAAGGCAGATTGAACATTGTTGATATTCTACTCCGAGGGAAGATATTCTTTTAGATCTCACAGATGTGAGTGAAATATTGGCCCAGATGATTAAGTTTATATCATAACATTGTTTTTGTACAGGTTGATATCATATGATTTTTATGAAGAATGTATGACAATAGATGTATACTACTGTGGTGGATCTGTTCCACTGTTTTTTATGATACATTACTGATCAAGTACTTGTTTGCTACTTGGTGTGGTAGTGTACCACTGGATTGTAGTTGTGTACTACTATGGATAGACACAGTTGTGTTCTATTGAATGATATTGTTTTGATTTCCTTGAAGACTATCAACAGTGTTGAAAATGATTATCAGTTAGATGGATGATCAATGAACATAGATTTCCTAGACAGAAAATGGTTCAGAACATTTATTCTTCTAGATTAGAAGAATGGCTCCTGTGGAGTGAGCATCATGTCTGATTACTCAGATAGAGTATGGTCTCGAGAGATGATGCAACTGATGACACTGATGGTGATGATGGTGCTCATGATCTATTCATGAGATAGTCTATACAAAAATGTTGATGCTACCGGGTGAATGGTATGTTTGTGCTCAAGACCATTACCTGCAATACCTCCCTAGCTAGGAGGGAGTGTTTATATTATGGTAGTTGCGGGAGGTATTTACCTCCACATGTAAACCTGATGAGAATAGAATATTTCGAGAAGTAATAAGAAACCCTAATGAGTTGGCTAATAACCCTAGAAGACATGTTGGCTCAAGAAGATAACTTGTATTATGTTATTAGCCTCTAAGAGAAGAAGTCGACCATAAGAAATAAAATATACTGAACAAATAGATACCCAGAATGAGAAGTCGACCCGAGAAGTTAGCCAGAATTACTATAAATATAGGAGGTCAGTCTTCATTCTGGTAGGTAGTCTCAGAATTGCAGAGCAACAACTTGTGTGCACTGCAATGCCCAGTCTTGTGCGCATGTTTGAGGAGAGATGTCATTGCAGATTTTGCAGATAACAAATCACGTTTGGCTTGGACTATCTCTTGGTTAGGGTATGGACTATCTGATCAGCTCTTGTTGATGCACTATCCTTGGGGAAAGGTGTGCTACCCTTTGTTTGGCTATCTAGCCTAGGGTTTGCTTCTGGAATGATTCTCTGTCAAGGTTAAGGTGTTCGAAGGGTGGCTTCAACCTATGGTTGGGTGACAAGGGTATTGTCAATGGTAAAACAAGAAAAATATTTCATATTATAACATGGATGGCATACTGATCTTCAGTAAGACAAAGAGAGAACACTTAATACATCTGACATCAGTGATGGAAAAGTTGCAGCAAGAGAAATTGTTGATAAATCTGAAGAAAATCACTTTTATGAGGAAGGAACTCATATACTTGGGTTTCATAATCTTTTCAAATGAATTGAAGATGGATCCAAAAAAGGTGAGAGCAATCAAAGAATGGCCATCACCAAGCAACATATTTGAGGTAAGAAGTTTTCATGGGTTAACAAGATTTTATAGAAAGTTTATCAGAAATTTCAGTGGTATATGTGCACCCATGCTGGACACTATGAAGAAGAAACACAAGTCTTTTAAATGGACAGAGGAAGCTGAAAAAAGTTTCAAAGTGTTGAAGGAGAAAATCACAGAACAACCAATTCTTTTCTTTCCATATTTTGGAAAAACATTTCAAGTGAGATGTGATGCAAGTGGATTAGCTATTGGAGCAGTCTTGAGTCAGGACAATAGGCCAGTTGCTTATTTCAGTGAGAAACTGAATGACGACAAGAAGAAGTATTCCACATATGAAAAATAATTTTATGCAGTGATTCAAGCTTTGAACAAGTGGAGACATTATCTAATTCCTAAAGAATTTGTCTTTTACAGTGATAACCAAGCTTTGAAATTTATTACTAGGCAAGAAAAATTGAATTAGAGACATGCAAAATGGGTAGAATTTATGCATAATTTTACTTTTGTTATTAAACATATTGTTGTAACTGCTAAAACATTTGTAAATGCTTTGAGCAAGAGGAGTTTGATTGTACATAAATTCCAGGTGGAGACCTTAGGGTTTGAACACCTCAAGGAGATGTATAGAGAAGATGCAGATTTTAAGGAAGCTTATGAGGTATGCAAGAATCCTTTATTGGGAGAAAGAATCCTGTGGACTGAATATTTGATCCAAGATGGATTATTGTTCAAGGGAAGCCAATTGTGCATACTGCAATGCTTAATGAGAGATAACTTGCTGAAGGAGAAACATAGTGGAGGTCTAGCTAGATATTTTGGTCACGATAAGACATTTGCACAACTGATTAATTCGTATTATTGGTCGAGCATGAGGGCAGAAGTGAAAACGTTTGTGAACAATGAAAAATTTGTTAGTATGCAAAAGGAAGAGAACATAACACTGGTTTGCATATCCATTACCAATTCCAAAAAGGTCGTGGGATGCAATCAATATGGATTTTGTATTGGGATTTCCTAGAACTCAGAAAGGGAGCGATTCCATATTTGTTGTGGTGGACAGATTTTCAAAAATGGCACATTTCATACCATGCCAGAAGACAAATGATGATACACACATAGCCAATTTGTTTTTCATAGAAGTAGTGAGACTACATGGATTGTCTAGGAGCATAGTCTCATATAGGGACACCAAATTTGTAGGACACTTTTGGAGGAATCTATGGAAGAGGTTGGGGAAAAACTTGTCCTTTAGTTCAACATATCACCCTCAGACAGATGGATAGACTAAAGTAGTAAACAAGATTCTAGGAAACTTGTTGAGAAGTTTAGTCATTGAGAAAGGTAGTCAATGGGATAAGATTTTGGCACAAGCAAAATTTGCATTCAACAATTCAGTGAACAAGAGAACAGGGAAAATTCCATTTGAAATTGTGTATGGTATACAACCAAGAGGGATTACATAATTGAGAGATCTGAATCAAGATGAGTTCAGAAGTGATGGAGCTGAGTATTTTGTAACAGAAATGTTGAAGCTCCATGACAGAGTCAGAGAACAACTACAGAACAATAGCCAGAAATACAAGAGCAGAGTTGATCAAAATAGGAAAGAAGTGCAATTCGAAGTTGGAGATGAAGTTTTATCTCATTTGAGAAAATAAAGGTTCCCAAGGGGAATGTATAACAAATTTAAGATGAAGAAGATAATACCATGCAGGATTCTCAGAAAATTCGCAGCCAATGCTTATGAGATTGAGTTTCCAGACAATGTTGGGATATCACCGATATTCAATCTTTCAGACCTGTATCCTTACATGAGAGATGAGGTAGGAGAGTCATATGATCAGAGAGAAGTTTAGTGGGAAGAAAAATTTCCCACAACAGAAAAACATCAAATGGAGAAAATCATCGAACAAATAGATGGAAAGAATACCAAGAGGAAGACATATCATGAACTTCTAGTGAAGTGGAAAGATCATCGAATGGAAGATGCAAGTTGGGTCACTGAACCTAATATTTTGAAGCATGGAAAGACAATGCAATAGCTCATGGCCAGGATTCCATGAAAATTTTAACGAGAGGAGTATGTTGTAGGAGCATCACCTTTAAATTCAAAACACAAGCGTGGAGGCAAAGGAACGACATCTCAGCATGACAGAGTTTCAAATTAGAAATTAACTCAGAATTAAATCGAGTTGTTGAGATATTTTTGAAAGAAACATTTTTAAATATGTTGTGTTTGTAAAGTCATGAAGAACTGTAAGGGGTTGCAGATATAGAGTGTTGACTCTTATCTGGAAATAATTGTTAGTTATTGTAATAGGACGGAGTAGGTAACCACTAAGAGTTTGATAGGATAGGTTGCAAACAGGACAACGAGAGCTCATGGAGCTACTCCATAGATAGTTTGTTGTTGCATTGTAAAAGTAATGTAAAATTAGGATATGAAGAGATAGAGATCAGAGAAATCAGTAGAACATGGTAGAGTCGAAGAAATACTATGTAATTTGTTTCCATGAATGAATAGAACAGACAGAGTTGTCCCAAATCCTTGGAATGTGTTAATCTTAATGTGTGATTGAATGAATGTTACATTTTGTATGTGTTCTTTAGTTTATTTGGTTCATGTATGATTCTTCGAGAGGTTGATTGTATGAGTTTGTGACGAAACTAGATGAGTTTCAATTGTTTCTCTTCTGTCACTCATATGCAAGGTGTGCATCTAGAACACAAACAGTGCGTTGATTGAGTCTCAAAGTGACTTAGATAAGTTCAGGGAGAACAAAGGAAACTTAGACTAGGTGCAAGGTGTGCACAACATCAAAGAAATGGCCTAGCGTCGAAGATCCCGAAACAAAGGAACGCCAGTTGAGTGACTGTTGGGCTCCAAAAATGTCATACAAATATCACTCATTACCATACATTTTTCACCTATGCTTCCATTACATCACTCATTATTCACTACCATGTCACTTCATTTTCCCTATTATTCACCATTAATGGGTCTCATTYATATTTTCCAAAMATTATTTATTTTCAAGCATTTTTAAGAGAAATTCTTGATTAAAAATTAGAAAATAATATATTTTACTTCATATATGGAAAGTGGATTGTTTTTGTGACATGTGTAGGTGCCAAGGAAACTTCCAAGACACATTTATGTGGCCTTGAATGATCAAATTCGAATTTGATAAGATAAGAGATCATGATCTCATGGAGAAGATCAAGGACAAAAGAGGGTTATGTGTCTAGATTGTTGAGAGATGTATGGAACTAAAGAGATATTAGTGGATGATCATTATGAGTTTGTTACTCATCCCATTGTATAAATAGGAGTACAATTTCCTCCATTTAAAATCTTGAAGTTTTGTAATGTTAGAATCTTGAAGCTTGTAATCTTAGAATTAGAGAGAGTTGTAATCTTAGAGTTTGTTTTTGGAGATTTTGAAATAAAGAATCATACTTCGATTTTGCTTCTACATCTGCGTCTCCTTTAAAGTCGTGTTCTTGTGGAGTTATGGAGGGCCCCCATGGACTCACTTGCATGCTGATTTGCTTATTTTAGGTATAACTTAATTTATGTTTTTGTTTGATTTCATCTTTTAAAGTTTTGTTAAATGTTCTAATACTGGAAGGATCTTATTTGAAAGTGTTTTTGTAAGAGAACCATAA
>JZKD02S0617524.1:823747-846659 GCA_000966675.3 Picea glauca
CTATTAGGTCTTCTTACATCCGCCTTATTCTATTTTATTGAAAGGTCTTATTCATATTGACCTTTATTACATCCGAATACATTAATCTACCTATGTGCGGGTTAGGACCTTAACACATTCACAGTTTTCCAAAAAATGTTTAGCCACTTATTTATTTCTAGCCGTCAGTTTTTAAACAATTAAGAAAAATAAAGAAATTCAAACTGTAATGTAGAACTTTGGAAAACAGCTCTGAAAAATAAAGAAATTCAAACTGTAATGTAAAACTTTGGAAAAATACTCAAATTGTTTTTGGTAGCCATCAACTCGGAAATAACGGGTTGGTTTTCACTAACCAATTAGATGTCAAAAAAATGTTTTTTAACATTAAGAAAAATAAGGAAATTGAAACTGTAATGTAAAACTTTGGAAAACGTCTCAAAACATTTTGGTCCATGGTGAATTAATAGATAGTCAACACGATATTGATCATTGTATACTATGCCTATGGTAGGTATAATAAATTCTCAAGGTGGAACATTAATTAGGGTGTAAAGAGTACTCTTTATCAATCATGCTTATGAGATTACATGATTTTTCTCTTTTTTTTGTAGTTGAATTTTGTATTGCTAGTATATTATAGGAATTTTAAATTATTGCCCTTTGAAGTAAATTTTTGTATGTTTGATCCATGGAAAAATGATTTGATGTTTGAAATTGTTTTCCTTACACCTACCCATGTGAGCAATAGATAAAGTTTGCACAAATAGTGGGATTTGAAATGGTTTTAGAGCAGGTGAGCATTTTCATAAATGGAAATCCTCCACTCTTTTTAATTTAAATTGCCCAAAAAACTTTCCATCTTTAGCCATAGTTTCACTTTTCAAGAGAAATTGAGTTGCAAGTTATGCAAGATTTATGAATTTTTGTTTTGCACCTAACAAGGTAAATTATATTATGTCTTGATCTAGATCCTCCATTAATGACTACATTGTGATGGATTGTGGTCGTCAAACGAAAATGTATGTTCTCTTTCCTGTAATGTTTTTGGGTATCTCACTTATTATTAGTAAACGACTTTAGCTAGTCTATTAGTTATGCACTCGGACCAAAGTAGCATAAACCATTCTAAATCAAAGTTTTGGAACTTTTATGAAATTTCCAAACTCAAATTAGATTTTTTATCCTAAGTTTTCAATTTGAGGTCTTATTTGGCCTCTTCCCAAGGCATAGGGAGAAGATATGCAAAGTTTTTCATTTGAAACTTACAAAATGATGGCTACATTAAGGTGTACCTCTCTCCAGGTGAACTAATGTTATCTCAAGAGACATCATTAGTTAGTTAACATTTAATTTTTTTGCTCTTCACTCCCCTTCTTTACTAGGTTCAGGTTCTTCAATAGGGTTACATGCCCAACAACAGAGGCTGAGAACCATGCAATATTCTTGTCCATCAATGGTGGTGAGTCTCGTGAATAATTAGCAGATAATGCCATGCAAGGCCAAGCCAATTCCATATTCATCTTCACATCCCTTTGGCCAAGCCCATTCCATCTTCATCTGTGCATCCCTTCATCCAGTCGAGTCCATTCCATCAATTATTCGCCCTCTCTCACTTTGCACACGGTGACTCCAACGGAGTTTTCCTTCCCAACATATTGTAAAATTGATTTAACTGTCTAGTCCTTGGTAAAGGCCTGGGTGGAAGTTGTTCAAGAAGCCTCCAAAATCTCAAAGCACCACATATTTGTTGGTAAACCACCTTCTTTTTTAATCTGCAAAAGAACAACAACATGTCAGGTTTTCACTACAACTTAGCGGTAATCTGCAAAAATTATAGGTTCAATTTTAAGTCTTATGATCCATATTTATGGGTGGAATGACATTTATGATAGATTGAATACCATAACACAAAGATACGGAGAACAAAAACATATATCCAGTGAACAATAACTTCTATTGAATAAATAAAATAGGCTGAAACTGTAAAACTGCATAATTGAAACTGAAACAACTTGTTGGAATGGTGGTAGTTATCTCTAAGAAGAGATGTGGATGCTACATACATCCGTCTGAGAAGAATGATTACAAGAAGGCTCCAAAGGCATTTTTAACATTACTCATGAATGCCAAAACCCTAGACATCCAAAAACCTAACCCTAGAAGATCAAACGCCAAAATTTATTTGGGCCCCGATGGGTAAGTTGGTACCTCAACTTCTCGGGGTCGTAAATTTTGCATACGACCTTTGTTTTAGGCGCGTGACAGCCCGTTAGAAAGGTATTTTTGATAAATACACATTATGCCATCAAACTTCAACTTTGTCTACATTTTTATTGTGGCAAGCCAAAAAAACATTGTTTAGGGCCCAAAAACGACCGTGGAAGCACAAAAAGATGTATCGACATGAAAACTTCCAAAATAAGCTAGTTGGATTAGGTGGGCAGCCACCAATATTCACTTGGAATCTGTGTAGGGATTCATATATCCTCGAAAGTGTAGAACCCACAATTACAAATAATTATAGAAGAATGTTTTGAACTAAAAATTGTCAAGAGGAGCCAGTTGGAATAGGTGGGTGGCCACCAATATCCATCTGAATTAGTCCTCCACCCTAGGAAGCAATGGTCTCCATTGCATTGAGTGCCCCCATAAGGTGATGAAACAATTGTTGAATTTGACCCCAGGTGAGAGACTTGCCTTGGTGTAGGAGTTTCCCTTCCTTGACAACCCGATAAAGTTGGATCCTCTCCTAGAGAGTTCCCTTGACCTGTGTGTCCACTATCTGATCAATGGATTCTTGTCCCATGCAATCAAGGTTGAGATTTGTTGGTGACAACTGTTATGTGATCTTTGAGGTGTTCAATAATGGTGGAAAATATGGCTGAAGGAGGTCCACATTGAACATTGGGTGCAAGCCAAGGAAGGGTGGAGTGTTGAGCTCAAAAGCATTGCTACCCACATCCTTGGTGATATTTTAAGGCTCATACCGAAGTGGGAAGAGATTCCGATGGGGACCTGTAAGCTGCTCTTTTTGCAAATGTAACCAAACATTGTCTCCCACATGAAATTGGTGCAGTACATGATGTTGATCATGGCGTTTCTTATACTTAGCATTGGATTTCTGAAAAATCTCATGGACCTGTTGGAAAATGTGGCAAATCCACTCAATGAATCTAGTAGCCTTGTCAGCCTCAGACTGAACATGGGAAGATTCTTCCTCTGTGGTTGCAATAGGTAGTGTAACATCAATGGGGCCTAAGGGTTGGAATTCCAACCCCACCTAAAATGGGCTATGGTCGGTGGAGCTATGGAGAGCTCTGTTGTAGCTATGATGAACATAGAGAAGAATATCATCCCATGTACATGAATGATTAGATTTGTACATGCACAGGATGTGCACAATCATCCAATTGTCGACGTCTATTTGTCCATCAGTTTGGGGGTGGAAAGTAGTGGATTTAGTGAGATTGGTGTCCAACACTAACCAAAGAGTCGAACAAAATGTGTTGAGAAACCTTATGTCCCAATCTGAGGTGATGGTATGTGGTATCCCAAAATGGAACCACACTCATTCGAAGAAGAGCTTGGCAGTATCTGTCGTTGTGATGCTCTTCTTGGTGATAATGGCCATCTTTGAAAACTGATCAACCACAAAAAATACACAATCATTGTCGTGCTTGGTGGAAAGAAGGCTAGACATGTAATCCATCAATATGGATTACCAAGGCCTCTCGAGAGTACGAAGAGGGGTGTATAATCCTTTCTTCTTGATGGATGGCTTGGAAATGGCATAGGCAGTGCAAGATCTTATATACTTGCTGACGTCTTGTCAAAGTTTTGGCCAATAAAAATGTTTATGTAGAATGACCACAGTTTTCTCCACACCAAAATGTCATGTCATATGACTGTAGTGAGCCTCCCAAATCATCTTTGCACGCTCGCTTGTGGGAGCAGAGAGGTGGTCCAGATGGAATAACATGCCACCATGAATGTGAAAATCAGTGACATTCATGATTGTACCCAAGAGCTGATAGGTGGTGGTGAAGTCAGGGTCACATTGATAAAGTTGGGGACACTCAGATGCCTCATGCCCACAAGAATGGAGCACTGTGGTGAGTGCAGAAATGGGATGTTGATTGAGGCAGTCAGGGACACAATGTGTGATCCTTTTTTTATACTTGATCTTGATATGGAACTGTTGTAGTTATGTGGAGCACTTTTGATGGCAGTCGTTCTGCAACTTCCCCTGTGTCTGTATGAACTGCAAAGGCTTGTGATCAGTGTGGATGATTGTCTCCTTTCCCATAATGTAATGTTTCCATTGATGATAGGATTTCACAATGGAATACATTTCTTTGTCATAGGTGGGGTATTTTCGGATAGTATCTGAGAGTGTCTCACTATGGTATTCTATTGGATGACCATGTTGAGTGAGAACTGCACCTACAACATAGTCTGAGGCATCAGTCTCAATCTTGAACAGTTGTTGCAGATCGGGTAAGGAGAGTATTGGAGCTGAGCACAAGCGATACTTCAGATCATCAAATGCTTTTTGTTTCTCTTTCCCCCATGTGAAATTTTCCTTGCCAATGCCCTTGGTTACTTGGTTGAGGACCCATGCAATATTAGATAATACCAACACGAACCTTTGGTAGAAGTTGGCAAGTCCCAAGAAGATCCAAAGCTCATTTAGTGTGGTTGAGGTTGGTCAGTCATGAATGAATTGGATCTTAGTTGGATCCACATGTACCCCATTCTCATCAACAATGTAGCCCAAGTATTGGACCCTGTTCATGACAAAGGAGCATTTTTCCAAGTTGGCATATAGATTTTGTTGTCACGGAGTGCCCAAAACCTGTTGAATATGTTGCATGTGCTCCTCCCAAGTTCTACTGAAGATCAGAGGATGTCATCCAGATATACCACCACAAAAGAGTTGGTGAAGGGTCTCAATAAATCATCCATCAATCTCATGAAAGTTGTTGGTGCATTTGTTAAGCCAAAGGGCATGACCAACCATTCAAAGAGACCTTCTTTAGATTTGAAATTTGTCTTCCATACATCAGTTGATTTGATGGGAACCTGGTAGTAGCCAGAATTTAGGTCAATCTTGATGAAGAACATTTCCCCCTTCAGTTGGTCAAGAAGGTCATAAATGCGGGGAATTGGGTACCGGTTCTTGACTATGATTTTGTTTAATGCTATCTAATCAATGCAAAGCCACCAGGTCCTCTATTTCTTCTAAACCAGTACAATTGGGCTTCCGCAAGGGGAGGAGTTGGATCATATGTGCCCCTTTTGAAGCATCTCTTGGATCTGGTGCTTGATTTCATCATTTTCCATCAACGAGCGACGATAGTGATCAGAATCTAGACCAGGGGTCAAATTTTAGCCCAAAAATCAAAGTGTTCGGAATCACTTCAAAAAAATAAGGAGCGTAGGCCTCATCATCATGAACCCAATGCACTTTGAACGGGGTAAAATAGACATCGGGTGAGAGAGATATCGGGTTCTGTTCGATTTGACAAACATGCAAAACAATTGCTGACTATACAATCCTTATAGGTGATGACATGGCAGGTGTTGATTCGACATGATGATGTGACATGACCGCATGCTGACGTGGTAGGTTTTGTTGGAAGGACATGTGGTGAATAGATTGCTGACACATGGCATCATTGTGGCAAATGGTTTGGTGCCACATGGCCCAGGCGTGGGCTGCCACGTGGCACCTTTGTATATGGTGTAGTTCAAAAATATTATGGAGTCCATGGGGATCGAACCCTGGACCTCCCCCATGGTCCAAAGTCTTGGAAAGGGGCCACCCGACTGGCACACAACACGATGTTCCTTGTTTGATATATGTGTTTAAATATATTTAAATTAACACTATAGTGATTTTGGGCACGAGGTCTAGGCTGGGGCTTAGCCCCAACCGTTGTTTTTGGGTGCCTATCCATATGATCTGAATCCACACATTCACGTGGGGTTTTTCAAACAGTTTCCCAAAACATGCACCACCACTTGTCACACCTACACTGATTCATGGAATGAAGCCCTTTTTATGCGAGGGAAACATGGCCACATGGCCCCCATGCGCCCAACACCTCTGTGGTTTGGGGGCTAGGTTCCCTAAACATTCTAAATTTTGGTGTGTTTTGTGGAGAGGCACGTGTGTGCTGGGTTTAGGCATGGGAAACGCCCAGAAGCCATGTTACTCACATAGGAGGTGCGAATTGGCAAACCAGAGACATCAAGCATGAAGGAGGAAAATGGCAGGAGGCCTAACTTATTCATCTTTTGGCCAAATGAGGTGCCGAAAAAGCCTAGCTAGGAGTTTTTGGATGTTCTAAATCCATTGGAACATTTTTCAAAGCCATTTGGAGACTTCCTTTGTAGGTTTTTCTACCTTGAAGTTTCAGGAGCTCTAGGGAGCTTAGGGTCACCATTGATGGAGGTCATGCTCATATGAGCCCAAGTCTATTTTCTATGATTGAATAGTCATTTTTGACTAATTGTTATGCTATGAACATATTGGGATAGGTTTCTGAGGCATTGGAGGACTTTTACAGGTGTTTTTTCAACAAGGAAGCTCAAGGCCACATGTAGAAGAGATCATGCCCGGATGAGCCATGGTCCATTTTTAGAGATCTAATAGTCATTTTTGGGGTTTTTATGTATTCTAAACCCAATGGTACAGTGATTAAATCCATTGGAGTTGAGAAGCATCTTGTAAAAGAATATTTGACAAACTAATCCTAGAGAGTCTAGTCCCTTGATGGAGGCTCAAGGAGATGTAGCCCAGTTGGGGGTGAACTCCTTTATCATCTTGTCTATGTTGTGAGTTTTCTAGTTTATTTGCTGCAAGTTATGCTTGCTATGTATTTATTTAAACCACATATTTAACCTTACAAAGAACTCACAGAAACATTTAAAAGAAGCATAAAATTGACACATAAAACATCGTTCACAACTAAGACATTGAGAAAGGTCTTGAAAAGTTTATTTTAATGGAGTAGAGGTTGGTTGCATAGAAAAACAAGTCAGCCCCCTATTTTCAGATCAGGTGGTATCAGAGCATAGTTTAGCTCATGTGATTTCCATTGATAGCTAGAGATTTAGTTGTTGGTATTATTGTGCAAGTTTGTGTTGAAGTTTGATATCTTGCAAGGATGGAGGAAGCTTCAAATAGTAAGAATTCTCATACATCTTCATTAGCCAAGTTCTTTGACAAAGAGATGTTGGAGGAGTTTCTAACCATGAGAGATGTGGTGCAAGAGATGTGGGAAGATAAAAAGGAGAGCATTTTCCTTCAAGAGCATTTGATGGCCATGAAGGAGGAGAAGCACCAACTTCTTGAAAAGTTGCATGAGATGGAGACTCAACTTTATGAGGCAAAGGAAACCCTTACCAAGTACATGCATGAACATGAGGTATGTAATGTTGGTTTTTCTTCAAATTCCTCTCAAGATGAATGCTTTGGTGTTTTTGAAAATCACACAAGAGGAATAGGGTCCAAGTTATTGTTAAAAATGGGCTATGAAGGTAGAGGGTTAGGAAAGCATGCACAAGGCAATGTTGAGCCTATTGTTGTTGAGGAGAGGCCCAACTATTGTGGTCTTGGATATGAACAGAAATATGGAGCATATTCCAAAGTTGAGGAGACAAGGGAAACAGTTCCAAGAATAACTTTTGTTGCAAGTTCAATCCCTCAAGCATGCAAAGTTTGTGTTCAATATGAGTGCAAATGTATGAAACAAGAGAGTTGTAACAACCATAAGGACAAGAACATCTTTTTTGGTCTTCAAAAGAGAGCTAGTAACTCTTCAAATTCACCTCCTCAAGAAGGCGATACAGGTGAATGTTCAAGGAATTGTTTTGCAAGTTCAATCCCTCAAGCATGCAAAGTATGTGTTCAAGATGAATGAAAATGTGTGAAACAAAAGAGTTGTGACAGCCATGAGGACAAGAACACTATTGTTGGTCTTCAAAAGAGAGCTAGTAACTCTTCAAATTCACCTCCTCAAGAAGGCGATAAAGGTGAATGTTCAAGGTATATTTCTGCCTATAAATCGATTGCTTTTGATTATGTTAAGCATGGTGAATTTGCATGTAAAAATGATAGAACAATTCCATGTACATATTGTGGTTTAGATAACCATCATGTTTCAAGATGTTGGAAAAGATTGGCCACATTCAGGAAATTTTCCAAGCAAAGGCAAATTGAAAAGAGGATGCAAAAGATTTGCACTCATTTCCATAAGAGAGGTCATCTCATTGACCAATGTTGGACATTGCATCCAACCACTCATCCACATCATGAGAAGAAAATGGATAAAGAGACTGGAAAGAATGGAAGAGGAGATTCCATCATCGATGTGAGTCAAGATGATTCACAAGAAGACAATTTTCAGTAGAGAAAGTCACCATTGAATTGGCTTGGTAAGAAATGGTTAGATTTCTTGAACAAGTAAGGTTTGCATTTCTTTGGTTGTAGATGCACTTTTCATCATTATGTATCCATTTCTGTTGAAATTTTGACAAGTTGTAGCAGTTTATCATAACTTGTATGATGCAAGTTTGCATGTGAATGCATTTCTTTTGAAGGCATTCTTCTTGTTGCACAACTTCACAAGGAGGATGTAAAAGATGGGTATGACACTCACTTATTCCAGCCATTTATCTTTTTCAATTCAGCTCTTACGTACCCACATGTTTTTGGGTTTATGAACTTATGCTTATACTTGAAGGAGAGTTGAAGAGCTATGCACATGCATGTGTTTTTGTATGTGTGTAAAGAGTGAGCTTGATGATAGTTTCACTATGAGTGACTCATGATTGTAACATTGTTGTGTATCATGAATGTCGACTTGTCATTTTGGAATGTTGATGTGTTTCAAATGAGTCTCGAATTGTGTCGATGTGGTCTTGATGACTATGTTGTGTCGATCAATTTTTTCAACTTATGCTTAGTCGATGGTGTTTGTTGTCTTGTAAGTCGATATTGAGTACATTAAGATGTAGGAAAATGCCATGTACTTTGATGAAGTACATGATGTGATCATTTGCTTGAAGAGAAAAAAGACTTTGTTGGCATCATTTTCAGTCTTGTATAAAGTTTTCTTTCAATATTTATGGTTTTTCTTAGTTTGTGACAAGATGTCGTAGGAAAAAATAAAATTGCAGCCATTGTAGAGAGAATTGTGTTGACGCCAAAGAGTTCACAAAAGGGACTTGATTCTCAGTGGGAAGGTTGTTAGCTTTCCAAGCACAAAGAGAACAATCGGTCAGTAGAAGCCAGAGAACAATGGTTGAGGGATATAGCCAGTTGCAGTGCAAGGCATGTCAAGGTACCCAGGTGATTGCCAAAAAATAAAAAAGAATTTTCAAGTAGAATCAGTTGATAGAACTTGGAAGCAGAAGAGTATTGAATCTCAGGCAGATAATCATCAGCTTTTGTGGGTCCAAAATCCTTTCAGTGGGAAGGTGTGATCATAATCTAGACCAGGGGTCAAATTTTAGCCCAAAAATCAAAGTGTTCATAATCGCTTCAAAATGAACAGGAGTGTAGGCCTCATCGTCATGAACCCAACACACTTAGAATAGGGTTAAACATACATAGGATGAGAGAGATATCATGTTTTGTTCGATTTGACAAACAAGGAAAACAATTGTTGACTGTATAGTTCGTCTAAGTAATGATGTGGCAGGTCCAGATTCAACATGATGACATGGAATGATCGTACAACGATGTGGCATGAAGCTGATGTGGCAAGTGTTGTTGGCAGCACACGTGGGCAAATAGATTGCTGACATGTGGCATCATTGTGGAAAATGGTTTGGTGCCACATGGCACCTTTGTATATGGTGTAGTTCAAAAATATTGTGGAGTTCATGGGGATCGAACCCCGAACCCCCCCATGGTCCAAAGTCTTGCAAAGGGGCCGTCGATCGATGCACCACACGTTGTTCCTTGTTTGATATATGTGTTTAAATATATTTAAATTAACACTATAGTGAGTTTGGGTGTGGGGTCCGGGTTGGGGCTTAGCCCCAACTCTCAGTTTTGGGCGCCTATCCATATGCCCCAACTCCACACATTCACGTGGGGTTTTTCAAACGGTTTCCCAAAACATGGTCCTGCCACTTGTCACACCTACATTGATGCTTGGAATGAGGGCCTTTTTATGTGCAGGAAACATGGTCACATGGCCCCCATGCACCCAACACCTCCATGGTTTGGGGGCTAGGTTCCCTAACCGTTCTACATTTTGGTGCATCTTTTGGAGAGGCATGGGAAACACCCAGAAGCTAGGTTACTCACACAGGAGGTGCGAATTGGCGAACCAGAGACATCAAGCTTGAAGGAGGAAAATGGCAGGAGGCATAACTTCTTCATCTTTTGGCCAAATGAGGTGCTGAAAAAGATCAGCTAGGGGTTTTTAGATGTTCTAAATCCATTGGCACAGTTTTCAAAGACATTTGGAGACTTATTTTGTATGTTTTTATACCTTTAAGTTTCAGGAGCTCCAGGGAGCTTAGGTCCACCATTGATGGAGGTCATGCTCAGATGAGCCCAAGTCTATTTTCTATGACTGAATAGTCATTTTTGACTAATTGTTATGATTTGACCATATTGGGATAGGTTTCAGAGGCATTTTAGGACTTTTATAGGTGTTTTTTCCACAATGAAGCTCAGGGAAGCTCAAGGCCATATGTAGAAGAGGTCATGCCTGGATTAGCCATGGTTCGCTTTCAGAGATCTAATAGTCATTTTTGGGGGTTTTATGTATTCTGAACCCAATGGAATAGTCAGTAAATCCATTGGAGTTGAGAAGCAGCTTGTAAAAGAATCTTTGAAAAACTAATCCTAGAGAGCCTAGTCCATTGATGGAGGCTCAAGGAGATGTAGCCCAATTGGGGGTCAACTCCTTTATCATCTTGTCTTTGTTGTGAGTTTGCTGGTTTATTTGCTACAAGTATGTTTGTTGTGTATTTATTTAAACCACATATTTAAACTTACAAAGACCTCACACATAAACATTTAAAAGAAGCATAAAATTGACACATAAAACATCTTGCATAACTAAGACATTGAGCAAGGTCCTGAAAAGTTTATTTTAATGGAGTAGAGGGTGCTTGCATAGCAAAACAAGTCACCCCCTATTTTCAGATTAGATAGACTGGTCCATTAGGAAGACGTGCACCGAGGGTTAGATCAATTGGATGCTTGACTTGATAGTGCATCGGTACCCCGGTGGGTGAGGGGAATATGTCTTTGTACTCTTCCATGATCTCATCCACTTGCTTCTGCTGCAAAGAGAGTCTCTATGTAGAGGTCACAGATGTGGTGGCGACCTTCTACTTATTGCGAGCATGGATCACAATGAAGATGAGCTTCCCAGTCTGTCAAATGGCCTTATTGTATTTCTTACAAAGATTAAAGAAATAGCAGTAGGAAGCACTACCTATGGTATCATGTCCAATTGTCTACCCAAATTAATAATAACAATGCAGGGTCTAGACAAATACACAAGATGTCATTTCCACAAATATGGATATCCTAAAAGAACATCACAAAATTCAAGGGGAGAAATATCAAACAATACCTCTTCTTTGAAGGGCTTGATGTTGTAGGGTGGATGAAACTGTTGGTTGATGCAGAGATCTCATCCTTGGAGAAACTAGTAAATGGTGTAGGGTTGCGGGTGCAGTGTTATCGAAAATTCCATTTGCTTGATGACCTCTACTGAGATCAGGTTCTTTTGACTGGCGCTATCGACAATCAAATGCAACAGAGTCCCCTTTACCCACATCTGTGAGTGAAAGAAGCGTTCCCCTTCCTCTGGTTCCTCTGGTTCTCTTGACTGAACTTTGGAGGTAGCGACAGTGGCATTGTGTTTGACATCGATGATTTTCTTCCCACTTTCTGGATTTGATTTGGAGTCAGAATCTTCCTCTAACTCGGAAAATTTTAGCTCGACCAACAATGACTTCTTGGAGATACATTCTTCAGTGTTGTGCCAAGGGATTTTATGGTATTCGCACCACTTTACCATGTCCTTATTCAAATTCTCATTACCCTTCTTGGGTTACGGCTTGGGTTGGTTGTCCTGAGAGAGACCATCTTTTCTCTATACCTTGTTTAGTGGTTTGGGACCACCTTATGCCTGCTTCGGCTATGAGAAATTTGCATATACAAACTCTCACCTCTTCTGCTTAAATTTTTTCTCGATATTGACAACATATCTGTAAGACGCACCTAATGATGCGATCTCCAGAAACTCCATTTCTATTTGAATGTATTTGTGTATACAACTGCGATATTTGAGCACTAGATGTCATTCAGAGTCTTTGATACCCAATTTGGTGCGCTGAGTATGGAAAATACTGGTGAAATTTGGTATTTTCTAGTCCCTTTCTTGATCCAACATGGTCCATCTTGTGTACTGGTCCTCGTAGCTTCCAACATGGTAGTATTTTTCTTTAATGGAATCCCAGGTGGGGGCGACAGTAAATATTGTATATTCCTCTGTGGCCCTTTTCTCAGAGTACGCATCCCACCAATCCTTAACATGGGAGACGACCTTGAGGAGTGCAAAGTAATCTTTTCCCTATCGAAAAAATTGTGGAACGAAAGATATCCTTCGATAAGATTCAACCATTTATCTACAACATCGCATCTATCAGTCCTTCAAATAATGGAATATCAAAATTCACCTGTACCTTGAAGGGGGTTGCATGGCCTCTTGATGAAGATGTGTCTCTTGTTGGTGGTCACCGAAGGATTGTGCAAGGCTTCCTCGAGAAACATTCTAAAAGGATTTCCTGATACATCATCTTTCTTTTCGTCCCCCATGATTTGTGGTCGGGTTCATCCTGACCAATCTTGCAAAGGATCGACTAGTTCGAGTCTTAACTTCTTGTACCTAGATCTTGTCAGAGACATGAACAAACAAAAAAAAATGAAGAGCAGACCGCTCCAATACCACTGATCCATATTTATGAGCATAATGAAATGAATACCATAACACACAGATACAGAGAACAACAACAGATATAGAGTGGACAATAACTTTTATTTAATAAATTAAATAGGTTGAAACTGTAAAACTGTAGAACTGAAACAACTTGCTCGAATGGTGGTAGCTCTCTCTGAGAAGATATGTGGCTTCTATGCACATCCTTCTGAGTAGAATGATTACAATGAGGCTCCAGAGGTATTTTTAAAATTACTCATGAATTCCAAAACCCTAGACATCCAAAAACCTAACCCGAGGAGATGAAACGCCAAAAGTTATGTGGGCCCTGATGGGTAAATTGGTACCTCAACTTTTTGGGGTCGCAAATTTTGCATACGATCGTTTTAGCCACGTCATAGCCCGTTGGAAAGGTATTTTCAAGAACTACACATTATGCTGTCAAACTCTAACTATGTCTAAAGTTTGACTATGGAAAGCAAAAAAAAACACTGTTTAGGGTCCCAAAATGGCCCTGGAAGTATAGAAAGATGTACTGACATGAAAAATTACAAAATAAGCTAGTTGGATTAGGTGGGAAGCCACCAATATACACCTAGAAGCTGTGTAGGGCTTCAGACAACCCCATAATTGTAGAACCTATAATTACAAATAATTACATAAGAACATGTTGAACTAAAAACTGTCAAGAGGAGCCAATTGGAATAGGTGGGTAGCCACCAATATCCACCTAGATTATTTGATGAAGGTATCATAGTTAGAATTCTAGAGCATCCATGGTTAGAAAATGCAATTCTAAAGAAACAATGTGCTCACTGTAATGACAATTGGATGATGGAATTGCATGAAAATGCATGCTGGCTAGTGTAAATCATATATATTAATAACAACTAACAAACAAAGGAAACATCAAACTGTTCAGTCAAGAATGAATAAGCAAAGGGCCTTCTTGTGAACGCCAACTTCTCTTCGAATTTTGAAGGAATGAAGGAGCGAAGAATCCTTCGCACAACTGGGAAAAGATGCGCATGTTCAGGTCTGGGGGAGCCACATGCATTCTACTGCTAAAGAGAATGGAAGACTGTCAAAGACTAAATGAACAGGAGAAGGTGAGTCAGACGTACAATTATTGTATCGTTCATGGTGGTCACAAAATGTCAATCTCCTACAATTCCATGCCCGCCACCATGTTCACATGACCACAACACCTTGCCGCGTGCATGCGCATGAAGATCGCCCAATCTTATGAGGTTTCGTACTTGATCAATGAGATCCAATAATTCCTAAAAATATTATTGAATGATAATGACATTATAAGCAAATGAAAATTTCAGGTGCGCAGACCTATCGATGTTGAGATTCCGTCGAATCTTTTGTAAGTTTTATAAGTTCGGATGAATCCCTTGGAGTATAGTAATTATTCAATTTTTAATTTCTCATTGATAGATACTAAAAATAACATGAAATTAAATGTAATCTACCATAATGAAATGATGAATGTATTTAACATAGGCCATCTTTAGTGTGCCAACTTACTCCTTTTTCTGATATCATACAAATAACATTTTTTTAAAATATTATTTTATCTTATGTTATTGAAAAATATTTGAACTCGGTAGTTTGCAGAAAGGAAATGATCTCTTACCTTGTAGCTTCCTGGCATCCTACTAGAACACCTTGCCATCTTATTCACCTTCTTAACTGAAAATTACAACCAATATAGAATTCCTTCTAAAGAAAAATCCTTCAAGCTACAAGCTACTGATCTCTGTAAAAATTAACAAGAAGGAAAAATGGACCAAGCTATTGATCTTTGTAAAAATTAACAAGAAAAAAATGGACCATTAGTGTTAGGTCACTAGTTTTCCTGAGTTGATAAACACGTGTAATTTCATTGATATATTTGCATCCATATTATCTTTGAAGAAGTAATAACAAAAATAATAATCCTACATTTCCACTAATAATCCTTAGGAGAGATCCCAAGATTTTTGTGGCAATTGAGCTTTGCCTCCATGTGAATTGGGGTTGTCTGTGGGATATTTGATATCATTTATATACGAGTTTAGATAATCCTTTCCTGAAGAAAAATGAGGTCTTTCATTGACATGAATATCATGTACTGAGAGAGCCCTTGGTATTCCTCCTACGACCTCACCCACCCCAAGGAAATCTTGTGTTAATTTATCTCCACCAACTTCAAGATTTAGATTTCCCCAGGGATTATCAATCATTGGAATTCTTCCCTGTAATTGGGATTCTCGCATGTTCTTTCTAGGGTGACCATTTCCACCAAAAATTTTATAGGAATCCATAAACTACCCACCGAATGTAGCTGGTTGCATATGGTTTTCGATAATATAAATACCACTTGGTGTAAAACGTTGTAGGCGAGGATCTATTGAGATTTCATGAAGATGGCCTAGGTTCTCTGATGATATCTATTGGATTGAACTTTCACTGAAAGTATATTAAGATCTTAGAGAATTGCAGGCGGAAACATCCTTATCCATGGGCCTGAAAGATTGAAACTAATCCTTCAAATTGAAAACTATTAATCCTTCTCACCTAGAAGGCCAAACTAAATGTAGGCATGAACCACCCATGCACAGGGATGAAAGTAATGGAGCGTTACTTGTAGTTGCATCCATTTGTGCTGAATTTTGAAGTAGATCTGTAGCTGGCATTGATGGGGTACCATGGTAGCTTGTATTTCCATTGGAATTCACATCGTTTCTTGGGCTCAAATATCCTCTAAAATTTGTAGTATTCATTCCATGGAAACACAAACTGTAAATGCTAGAATACATGCTGCCAGAGTTTGTGCTTGTTGTCGACATTGGCATTGGAAATACATGAGGGTTTCTCATGAGTTGAGATTCATACTCGTGACCATGCAATCCCATTGGAGCTAGCTACATGGTTTTGGTGTCATAAATGAAGCCATAAGGTTGAATCTGTTCAATAGGGTTAGCAACTTGCTGGGTGCTCGTTCTCTTATCCTCATGGCCCAAGAACTGCAATGAATGTCTCGACCTTATAGGCCCCTCTGAAAGATGAGAAGGGACTCGATCATTAGGTGAAGGTACATCATATTTCCCACGAGATGATGATGAAGCAACTTGAAGTAGTATGCGTATTATCTCATAAATTCTAGTGCTATCCTTGACTAAAGCATTGCAAAATGCTTGGTGTGTGATAAAGTTGTTCCTCCTGAAGATACACCATGTCCAAATTTAGATCAGGATATATGACCATTCAATCTATCATTAAACCTAAGAGACCTGTTCATATTCTTGGTAGCAATGGATGAACAATAATATGCATTATTTGGAAATTTAATTGACCCACTGCAAAATGATATCCTTTGATCTACTCGAGATTAAACCTAGGTCATGAGCCACATGACAAATGTAGACATATACACACATAGAATCCACTAAAACTACATGTGAACATGGGAACCAAGTGGAGACCACTCCATGCAATGGAATGCACGTGGCAGGAGTTAAATAAATCATCTACAAGCTCGTTGTTCAATATTCTTTATCTTCAAACCCCAAAGCAACATCTCTCGCACTATCTTCAATGATCGTTATATAAACTAATTCCAAGAATGAATGACATCTATCTTATCGAAGGGTTTAAATGATAACATGGCATCTGCTTTAATGAAAGTTAATGTGGATCCGTTTTTCACATAGTAATTATAGTATCTTATCCACGGGTTTAAATGATAACATCGCGTCTTCTTTAATGGAAGTCAATGCGGATCCATTTTTCACATAGTAATTATAGTACCTCAAAGTTACCTCATTATTTTAATTTTAATCATATGACTTACCTTAAATACGATAAAGGTAAATTATTCATTATCCCAATAAAAGTCAAAATACAATTTGCCCTTGTATTTTGTTATGATTTTATAATTGATTCATTAGATGTAAATCTTTCAATATAAATTTATGTATCATTTATCTCATTGTTACCAAACAGTTAATTATTCTATTTTAAACTTCAGTTAATTCAAATTTTACAGCTTGAAGATTAAATCATACTTAATATTAATTTTAATATCACTAATACACACAAATCGTTGTTAAATACTAATTGAAGTAATCGTACGAGTAGAAATTGATGGCTCGGATTTAATATATTTTAATCAAATAGAATTAGATCCCATGATTTAATTGCGAGTTGATCTGACTATTGATGTGTGTACAACTTGATCATCTATCTACAAGTTGAAATCCATATTCCCTTTTATTTCTTGTGAGATTCTCAGTAATGAAGGTAATTGTGTCGATGTGTTGAAGCTTTATAATGCCATTTCAACGGTTTTAGGTCTTACAATCGGGCTTAAAAAATCAAATGCAATAGACTTTGCAACTGTGTAAACATACTTTTAGTTTTGCTCAATGGCTTTGTGGTGCAAAATGCATGTTCAATTACAAATGTTTTGGTGGCATTAGGTTCTGCAATAACGATGATATTTATGATTTTATCAGTAATACTTTTTGATAATTGAATGGTGAAGGGTGAATTCAAGTAAATATAATTCATGTTCCTGGTGTAGATAGTCTTGTGAATTTCTTGAAATTTGCATGCAATGCCTTCGACGTTCATCATTATCTTTAACTATTCATTATAATTTAATGAAAATTTCGAATGCCATGTTTTCTATGTACATTATTAGTATGGGTAGGCAATATCATTTATCCTTTGGCATTTAATGAAATATTCAAAATATATATATATTTTTAATTATATTTCATACTAACTCACAAAGTATTCTTACATTTAAATGTCATTAGTCTGTAGATATTTCCAAAAATCTGTCCACAAATGTGAAATGATCAATCCTTTCAGGTTCCATAAATATGACTATACATACATCCAATAATACATGTTAATCAATGAATACAACACATAGTAAAAACAAAAAAAAATAGTGTTTAGTTATTAGAATGAAGTTGATTTTAGTGCAACAATCATGCTCTCTTATGCTTCTAAACTAGCTTAAATTAAATAAGGATGTTCAAAACATTGGAGACATGTGTTGGTCATGAAACTAAAAGTTGTATACTCTTCACACGATCACTATAGCGAGTGTTCTTCACTAATTGATAGGAAGTCGTGTTGATACATCTTCACTATATGTTCAACATGTAAATTATGTATTAATGTACATCTTTAATATATCTAAATTATTTTATGTACAACTGAACTTCAATATAACATTACACTATACAATGTAGCATTGCCTTGTAACACATGCACTTATACAAAATATCCATGAATTGTTTTTCTTTATATACAGTTCTATTAAAAGCAACATGTTGCTCCACAACTTCATGTGTTTCTTATAAAATCATTCATTTCAATAAAAAAAAAAGATGTACCTAACATTTATCTTCATAGAAAATGAAGATAAATTTTGTGATTTTACCAAAAGGCCCAAAAAAAAAAAAAGAATATCCTTTTAGTGTACAAAGGTTGCCATCAATGGGTGGTATACTCATTTATTAAATTAATATGCCATTCTTATATATTGGTATTCTATCAAGATTATATACTAGTGGAGATTCTAAAAAAATTAGGAAGAATCTTTATAGTTTTTTATGATATTATCTCTATCTTAAAATGGAAAAGAATAGAAAAACTCAAATTTCTTGGATAAATGGAAAGGAATAGAAAAACTCAAATCTCTTGGAGGTTGGAGTCTAAAAGCTATACATCATTTTGCGAAAAAATATCTTCCAAAAACTTTTAGAGTGATAAATTACATAGGAATTTGGTGTATGAAAAATGTATAGTTCCCCTCTTTATTGAAGATTAGATCAAGATCCTTGTTAATATTTGTTGTAATTTCCTCTTGGTTGATGCCTTGATTACGTGGAAAACAATTTTCTTCTCTTTCCCATGATGCCTTGATTATGTGGAAAACAATTTTTTTCTCTTTCCCATTATTAATTAGGAATTGGGATGTTTTTCCAATTATTAATTAGGAATTGAGATGTTTGTTTAGAATTGGAAATGGTTTTGGTGTGTTTAAAGTTGGAATTTTTCTATGGATATTATTTTGTCTTTGTTTATTACTTTTTTTTTTCTATATATTCTTTTTTTTTATATATTTATATTTATTTTGCTTCTTTTTTTATTCAAATTAGGATAATTCTCTAAATATATTTTTTTCAAATATTTGAGTATTCTTTATTTTGGTGAGATATTAAGGAAATTTATTGTATTTTATAATTTAGGAATGTTATAGGTAGTTTCTACAAATTGGAGTGCTACAAGACTATGAAATTCCATTTTCTATATAGATATGTGAAATGACATTGCTATGAAATTCCATTTTTTATATATATCTGTGAAATGCCATTGTTATAGATTGAGAATATCTTATTCCATTTTCAAGCACGTTTCCAAACCTGTTAAATAGTTGGAGGATTTTGCTTATAAATATGAAGTTCAAACATGTTTCTGGGATACAATAATGTTTTTGATAGGTTGATTTCAAGATTTCTAGTTTAGTAGTGGCTAGGTAGGTCTTGCACTCTTCCCACCCATGTTCAAATCTCCAATAAGACCCGACTCATTGTGATAAGAACAAAACAATAGATGCATCATGAGATAGAGGACTCTCGAGTGCCATAAAATACCTCGGCCTTGCTAAATCATAAGTTATTGATATATCTAACTTATGGATTATTCTCTTGAATTATGATAGAAACTAGTTATTTTTTCCTCGACTTAATCAAATCATTAGATAATAAATTATCATTTTCCATAACTAAAAATAAATAAATAAATTATTTATATTTTATATGTTTTCTTTAATTTCTAAATATATGTGAAGAAATATATTGATATTGTCTTCTATTCTTTATTTTGTCAATTTCCTATTCAAAATTAAGTATCGGGATTGTTGAATTTCGATGTACCATTCTTTGCTTACGTAACCCCAATTACATCTTACAGCCGAGTTCACAAAAATACTTTCAAAAGTATTAGTCATGTGAGATCCAAATATAAATAGTATTAGTCTTGTGAAATCCTAAATTTGAGGGACATTTGTATATATTGTGTTAGGTTTTTAAGTTTTTAATGGATGCATCTTAATTGAGTTTTGATTTTTAGGATAACAAAATTTGTGGTAATTCATTTGCTAATTGATAATGAGGATAGTTATTTAATTATTATTAGAAAATGTAATTGATTTATCATGGTTATTAGAAAAAAACATACTATTTAAAATAATTTATTGGTGATTTATAAAAAAAACAAACTTTCAATTTTGTGAGATACCTTCGAGAATAATTTATAACTTAATTTTCAAAAAGGAAAATATTTATTTTCATTCATATTTAGTTTGATTTTAGTGATATGTAAATTATGTTTTTAATAATAAATTATAAATTGATACAACTTATCGCATAGAAGCAAAGAGGTTAGGAAAAATAATTGATCACAAAGATAGGTTGATTTGTGTCAAAGTAAGTTGTAATGACCATAAATATAGCATACTTAGTAAATCTCCGAGCTTAAAAGGGACAAGGGTCAGTAATATTTATAAATGAAGACCTCATTCAAAAGTTAAAAGAAGCCAGGAAAGAAGGGAAAAGGGCAACAATTAGAAATCGAAAAGCTATTGTTAGGGATAGACACCAGAAGGATAATAATAAATAGGAATTTGGGACACTCGAGATCCTTTTTTAGAATTGTCGTGGCTTTCCATGGAACAAAGGTCCTATGATAAGTTGGATCCCGAGTGATATTGATATTATCTGTCTAGTTGAAACTTGGGAGCATGAAGAGTCTAAGGTCCCTAACATGGAAGGATTTGTCTTGTGGTCGGCATGGAACAAAAAATCCCACCGTAGAGGGATAGGAGGCATAGCTTGTTATATTAGAAAGAACATTTCTCCTCACATTCAAATTCATAAGATTGACCCTCTTAATCAGTACATTTGGATAGAAATTTCAGACACCAATGCTAAGAAGTTGTATATAGCAATTTGTTATTTTGCACCTATTAATTCTACTTTTTATAAGAAAAACAATCTAGATAACAATCGTTCCTATAATAATTTAGAACAAGATATTTATAGTTTGAAAAATGAAGGTAATATCCTCCTGTTGGGAGACTTTAATGTTAGGACTGCAACTAGGCAAGTTAGTGTTTTAAGTAATGACTCCAACCATAATCCTTTATGGCTAGGTGAGGACCTTGTTTTATCTATAGCTACAAAAGAATCTTTGAAGACCTAATTAAGAACTTGTTTGGTACTAAGTTGGTCAAGCTCTGCAGCTCTCAAGACCTAATAATTTGCAATAGAGTAATGAAGTGGCCAAACTCCAACCATATGACTTGTATTCATGGGCTAGGTAGTAGTGTTGTAGATTATGTGATATTTGATATCCCCGTTTCCAACCAAATAACAACGTTTGACCTTTTAAATGACCATGAGCCTGACTTTGATCATAAATATTTAACTCTAACTATAGATTTTTCCATGCATAGGAGCGCCATTGAAGAGAATTATGATAATCAAAGGAATTTTCGCTTTGAAAAAAGTAAATTTGGCATTTTCTTACAGGATTTAAATAGTAAATTAAATCTCCTAACTTATAAGGACAACATTGAAGAACTATATCATAAATTTACAACTACCCTTTCCACTTCTATTAACAAGTTCTCTTTCGAGGTGTCGTATAAAAAGAATAATAGAACGACCAACCCTTGGTATGATAAAGATTGTAAAATTGCTAGGAAAGCCATTAGGGATGCTTCTAATGAGTCCTTAAAACTTGATAAGATCAATACGTACAAATCCCTAATTAAAAGGAAAAAAATATACTATATCAATAAAAGGCAAGAACAACTTTCACAACTATATAAGTTGGATCCTAAGAAGTTTTCGAGTCAAATTATAAAACACAATACTAAAGAAAATAATAGGATTCCCTTAAGGGACTGGAATTCCTACCTTAAAATTCTTTACGAGTTCCCTAATGCCATGGACACCATTCCTATTGTGCCTACAAAGGAATAAGTTTTTTCTTTAGATGACATAGAGTTCAAGGTTAAGCGGCTTGCAAATGGCAAATCTAAGGAAATTGAAGGCTACCAAGATGAAATTTTTAAAATCGAAGGGCCAATCCTTATCCCTCACAGACACAAGCTCTTTAATTTAATAGTCAATTAGGGCTTCCCTAAACCCTGTATGCAAAGCCTCATTGTTCCTATATTTAAAAATGGGGATATAAACATTCCCTCTAATTATAGGATCATTATGATTAGCTCGATTTTAGCCAGGCTTTATGGAATTATTTTGGAAAAGAAGATTAGCCTTTGGCTAGAAAGTCATGATAACATAGCTAAAGGCCAGAACGGGTTTAGGAGATATCATTCAACTGTGGACCATCTTGTTACCTTTAGGATCATTGTAGAGGAGTTCCACAATACTAAAACCAATCTTTTTTGTTGTTTTGTTGACTTTGGAAAATCTTTTGACATGGTTCCTAGGAAAAACCTTTGGAATAGGTTGGAAGAGATAGAAGTGCCTCTCGAGTTGAGGGATGTTGCAATAAGGATGTATGAGAACGTTATCGCTAAGTTTAAAAACAATGAGGGATGGTCAAAAGATATTAACTGTAGTATCAGAGTCAAACAAGGTTGTCCCTTGTCCCCTACCCTTTTTGGCATTTACATTGACAAGTTAGAAGATTGCTTGGAAAACACAGGTTGTGTCAGCCATACTCTCACTGGTATAGTCATCAATATTCTTATTTATGATGATGATATCGTTCTTATGGAAAGGAGTCCCCGTGATCTTGAAAACCAACTAAGAATCCTCAAGTATTTTTTCTCCAATATGGGTATGACTATTAATACTGATAAGACTAAGGTCATGATTATTAAATCCAATAAGATCCCTTATGAT
>JZKD02S0617524.1:850404-885695 GCA_000966675.3 Picea glauca
TAGCCATGTTCAATGAGTTGTCCTACACTTAGCAAATTATGTTTCAGATCTGGAACATGATAGACATTGTATATGTCTTTCTTGACATTTTGTTTAGTAAGAATAGGAACAGTTCCTTTTACTTGAAATTTGACTAAATAATCATTTCAAAGTGTAATATCAGATGAGATTGAAGAATCAATGCATGAAAGTAATTATTTGTTACCTGTCATGTGATTGCTGCATCCACTATCCAACAACCATAGATCTTTAGGTTGATGTTCAGTGTTGTGACACAAAAGAAACATACCTCCTGAGTTTTCTCCCGTGTGATTTGACACATGTGCTCTGCCTGAGAGCTGATCTGCTTGCTTCTTCCTGCATTCAGATTCATAGTGCCCATACTTTTTGTAGTAATAGCATTGTATGCTTGATTTCTCATTTGATCTTCTCCCTCTGCCTCTTTGAGGATGAAAATTATGATGTTGATTTTGTTGTTGTTGTCTTTGACCTTGGAAATTTTGATTTGGATACTATTGTCTGTTACCTCCACTGGAGTGAGGGTAACTGTGATTGCTCCCTCTTCCTTCGTGACCTCTGCTTCTTCCTCTGCCTCTCCCTCTACTGAAGGAGAATTGAGTTTTGAAGGCATTGGAGATTGACGCATCTGTGAGATGCAGTCTAGTCTCATGTGTAACCAGAGAACCAATTAGTTCATCTGTTGAAAATCTTGACAGATCCTTGGATTCAAGGATTGTTGTTACAACCATTTCAAATTTCTTGGGTAAACTTCTGAGGATTTTCTGAACAATTTGTTGATCAGTGATGGCTTCGCCAGTCAATCTGATCTGGTTCACGATTCCCATGACTCCGGTCATGAACTGATCCACATTTTCGGACTCTGACATCCTTAGAGTCTCGAATTGCGTCCACAAGGTCTGTAGTTTAACTGTTTTGACCCTGTCATTTCCTTGGTAGGAAGATTTAAGGATGTCCCAGGCCTGTTTTGAAGTACCGGCGCCTGTGATTTTTGAAAAAATCGAGTCATCCACAGAATTTTGAATCCAGAATTTCGCTTTATTTTCTTTGTTCCTTAGTGTTGCCTAAGCAATTCGCTATGGATTTGTCATGGAAGACAGGGCTGCTGGATCGGGTTCCACATATCCAAGATCCACTAGTTCCCAACACTCTTGTGCTTGCAAGAACGACCTCATTCGAAGAGACCAAAACTCATAATTATTTCCTAGAAGAATCGAACCCTGAGTTGGTCCTAAATTGCTAGACGACGCCATAAAAAAAATTTGCAAAAAAAATAGAGGGAAATTTCGTATTTACCTCCGATCGTCGAAACGTCGATTTGTCGATGGCCGAAAAGAACTTATCGGCCTTGAGTTTGGCCTTAGTCACTGTGCAATGTGACCACGCGCCTTGTGTTAAAGCGCTACGGGATTTTCCGGTTCTTTGTCTTTCAAATTGCCGAAATGCGAAATTCACCTTTGGACAATTCAATGGTCGAGATCTTCCTATGATATGACGGCTCAGATCTTATCGGGATATCGCAAATCGGGACTTCGTGAACCCTGATGATGAGCTCTTCTAACTCCTTGATTCCCCGATCTCTGATTTACCGATGGTGCTTTCCTTTTGGGAAATTTCCTGATTCCTTTGATCTCTGCCATGCGTCCTCCTATATTGGACGTTCCTGATTTCTCCTCGTGATTTCACGATTTGTTCTGTTCCAGACTTGTCGTCTCCAGGATCCGTGATTTGCCGAATCCCATAATGCTGATGGACTTTACTTTCGGGAAATTTTCCAAAACCCTCGATCTCTGCCACGCGTCCTCAATAGATGGACGACTCAAGTCTGCTTTGGGGGTTTCCCCATGGAGATTCCCAATCCCTCGTTTTGACGAGATGACATCACCTGGGCCCCAAATTGGAACTTTCCTCCTGTCGGGATTTTGGACTTCGCAGTTTCGAAATGCTTGTGCTTCTTTTCCTCAGGATTCGCGATTTTCCGAATCCCGATATGCCAATGGCCCTTTTCTTTTAGGACTTTTCCCGAGTCCTCGGATTTACGCCACGCGTCCCCACAAGATGGACGGTCCTGATTCAACCTCAGGATATCGCGACTTGCGATGCTTTGTTGACATAACTTCTCTGTCAACTTGAAACCCCGGATGCTGAAACGCCGACGGTTTCCTCGATGTCTGCCACGCGTCCGGTCAAACGGACGGCTGTGATCTTATCGCTATTTCGTGAATCATGATTTTGCGAGTTTAGAACTATTGTTGCGATGGTCTTTCAAAACCACGAACTCCGAAATGTCGATTTGACGACACTTGGATCTGCTGCCACCTGTTCTCTGAGATGGACGGCTCACAAGTCCTCTCGAGATTTCGCAATATCGCGTATCGGAGTTTTTAGAGTGCAATTTTTGCTTGTCCAACTCCCGATCCCCTATTTTGCGATGGGATAAGATCAACGACTCAAGATCTTTCTTGATTCAACGGTCCAGAATGACTCGTGATTTCGCGATTCGCGAATTCTCACGACAGTCTTCTGACCTTTACACCTTGCGAGTCAACGAAGTGTCGCGATCTTGCCACGTGTCTCTTGATGGATGGTCCAGATGATGTCGGGATTTTGTGACTTCACAAGTCAAAAATTTCTCCTATGCCCTCCAGAGGACTAAACATCGTGCACATTCTCGTTGATCCAATGGCTATCGGTCCTCTGCGCAAGATCTAATGGCTGAAACTCTTTCACCTTTTCCGCGCTCTCCTCGTCCCTTCTGAACTGGTTTCCCACTCTGGATCTGTTCACAGGACGAATATTACGGCCTTAATGGCTGTTCTTTGCACATGAAATGCGTTCTTTTCTCCTGTGGAAGAAATATTCATGAATCTTTCAAAGATTTGAAAGAACTTCACGAGTTCTCTGTCCTCTGCTACAATCTTTGGTAGATTTGAAGAATTCCTGCAATTCTTTAAATGCTTCTTCTTTCTTTAACAATCTTCCACGAACTTGAACAAATGTCTGTGAAATCTTCAACGTTTCTGCCTTCTTAAGCTCTTCTTCGTGAATTCTTTAATGATTCTTGAAAATTGTACAAGAATCTTTAAATTTTCTTCTTCTGCACTCTCTTCTTCCTTCTCGTGTTTCTGCTCCTTGAAACTTTCGAGCGTAGTATGCTCTGCAACCTCTGCAAGCTTCCTACATTGATCTTTTGAACGTAAGACAGACTGCTTCCTCGTGGAATTTTCCTGCGAGGATCTTTCGAGAGTATGTGATGCAGGAGCATCGCCAACTCATCAAGCGAGCCAACACATAAAGCTAAGATCAACTGGATAAACCAACCCAAATTTTTGAAAACGCTTTGGGATTGTTGCGCTAGACCTTTAATGAATCATTTATGAAAGAGCGCCTTTTGTATATTGTATCAGACCTTGAGCCATACGCTCTTGTCTGAAGTAGATATGAGGCATTTAATCTAGTTAATGCAGGTAGGTAGGATTTTATTTCCAGATTAGACGATTTTTTATGGAAAGAGGGAAAACAGATATAGACACCCTCATTGTACCATTGTAACATAGTGGAAGCGTTCAGGAGAAGAGAGGAGAAAACAGAGAATATTGTATGAAGAACACCCATGTACATGCCTTTTGAATTAATAGAAGAAAGTTCTGATTCAAACTCATGGTTGGTGTTGTTTCTCTGTGTATATGGTTTATGTGCTCATGAATGTTTTCTTTCTTGTTATGCATTTGCTTTATATATGTTGTGCATGTGATTTCATGGTTTAACCTAAAGTCTAAAAGAGAATGAGCTTCAATTGTTTCTCTATATGAGCCAAGAGATTCCTGCAAGGTGTGCAGTTGAATTCATCCGCAAGGAGTGCGTTGATGAAGGCTCCGTAGTTTAACTTTTGTTCTCATTCACCCAGAAGTGGAGTTGGGTTGCTGAAGCCATGCAAGGAGTGCGCAGGCTGAAGAAGAAGTCTCAGTTGTAAATCTGAGCAAAGGAAATCAAATACTGCTGCTGCAGGAGTGCGCAGAGTTGGAAGGATTCAACAGTGGGAAGGGTTGCATGTTTTCCTCAAGGAGTGCGCGCAAGTCCCTCTGAAAGAATCAGAATGGAAAATCTCAGGAGGTATAGTACCTTCGTGACATCGTTAACGAAGAGCACAGGAGTTTTGTGTCGAGGAGAGTCCGAGAAGGAGGTGCAAGTGCAAGTGTCAAAGGACAAGTTCTGAGAAAGAACATTTAGCCTTCTCAAGAAATCCTCAGGGAGGAGAGAAATCGACGGTCAGGATCCGCAGAGAAAATAGCGAAATCCCATCAGTCGTTAGATCTCAGGAAGTGCACAGGGTTTAAGTCCCGATGAGCAGAGTAGGAGTCCCGGAGGAGTTATCAGGATATCAGAGAATCGGGGTTTCCGGAGACAAGAGACTCGAGCATATTGAAATCGCGATCCGCGATTTCCCGATACTATCAGAGCCGTTCGATCTGAGGGAGGCGTGTCCAAATATCTGAAGGAGTCGGGGCTCGACATATCGGGATTCTCAGTGACGAGAAAATCACAGCAGGATAAGTCACAAATTTTCGAAACGCGACGGTCCCACAGTCTTAGTACTTCAGTGGAGGACAGGTGTCATCCATATCGGAGATCGGGACTTGGAAGGGTTCGTGAACTACTTCTACGGGAATCACGATATCCCAAAACGCGATTTCTCAATCACTACAAAAGTGTGGGCCATAGGCGCCAGAGCACATGACAGGTGTTGGAAGGTCGAGCCTTGCAGTGGTCAATGCCAGGTGGCATCGGGAATCGGAGGATCGAAGATCCCGAGGGTGTGAGTTCTACGCATTTCAATTCCGCGAATTCTGAAATTTCGATAGGGGAAAGGACCATGGTATTGTGGACTAGCAGGTCACATGTGTAAAGAGTTAGTCGGAGGGAGATAAGGGGTGCAGAGAGAGCGCCATCGCAAATCGGGAATTGGGGATCCGTGAGGTGAGCAAGTCACGACATCGTAAGTACCGATTTCCCGACAGGGAATTTCCCGATAGGAGCAAGGAAAAGCATTCAGAGAATAATTCATCAGGGTTTGGGGATTTGTAAGACTCGATCTCGTGAGTGCAGGACTCGCGATCACGCAAGGCCTGATTTCCTGATAGGACAACGGGGAATCATAAAGAGCATTCTGTGGGTGTTGAGAACTCCCGATAAGGGGGTTTGAAGAGAAATTCAATTCTTCGGGCCGAAGGAAGAGAAGGTCCCAAGGGAAAGGACGTTCCCTGGGTGGTGTGTTTGCATCAGTATGACAGACGTCTCTCCAAACCTTGTGAAAGATACTGTGTCACGTTCTCTCAATATCCGTGAATCTCTGCGCTGTGAGGATCGTGTTGCTCTCTGGAATGTGTGAAGAGGCTTACTACTGAAGCTCTGATACCATGATAAATTGTGAAGCAAAGAGAAATGCAGAGAGAAAATAATAGAACAGTATATTGAAATGTATGAAGAAGTACTGAAGAAGTTAAGTACAATGCAATGGGAGATGGCTGAGCTTAAATAGGCTCAAGAAAGACAAAAATAGAAAGTACAACTGTCCAGTACAGTTGGAAGTGTACAGTCAGAGTGTTGAGGTTACATTATATTTAACAAATAAGACTCGATAGATCAAAACATTTGAACTTAAAGTTTGGCATTTTGTTACATGCATTATATTTTTGCAGTTTCTTTCTAACTAGCAGTAACAACAGAAATGCACGCAGCCTGAAACAATAGATTGCAAGCATAAGGCAGTTTCATGGTCGTATGTTTTCCCCATTTTTGCACATGGAACATTATGCCATCTTGAAAAACTGGTGGGAAACGATGTTTCCTTGTTTGAAACTAGAGTTTTTTTTTTAGTGCATAGCATCAGACCAACCTCTGACATAGCACTTGATCTGATCAATAATTCGGGGCAATGAATAGATAAGTGTTGAAAGTACAAATTGGCCTGTGTTTTGGATTCAGAAGCAAAATTTTTGCATTGGGTGTGGAACATGACACTAGAATAGGCAGGTACCTGTTTACATGTAAGGTCATTCGAAGCCAAATGTTTAATAATTTAAGGATACTTGTACACTTGGATAGTAATTCAGAGGGAGGATTGATAAAGTGACCCATGATGAGAACAATTTATAGTTTAAATCAAATTTTGATGAATATAATTTCATTCTAACACCTAATCAACTTGTGTGAAGGAAGGAAGAGTGGATGTCGATAGACAACAGTAACTGGGGGAATTTCATATTGCCTTCCTGGATTTGTAACCGACTTAAAAAGTTCTTACAAAAGTAGGGAGTTGCTAGGTTACCAGTGAAAATGGGTGGTGAAGAGGTCAACTCTATCCTTTACAATGGAGATACATACATGAGAGAAGTTTCCATATACCCTCAATATGAAGATACTGAGGTGATGAACATAATTAAGAACGAGATTCAGATCTCGTATTTTTCGAGCACAAGCAAAAGGTGTCTACCGTTGGTTGTGCTCCATTCCATTGCATCAAGTGGGGTGTGTTTCAAAATGAAGCCGAATGAACAACAGTCCCAACCTAATCAGAAAAATCTAAATTCTCTCTATAATGCATGCCTACAAGAAGCAAAGGTACCTGCCTCTATTTGACACTTTTCTGGCAACATTTTTTTGATTGGGCTTATATTTCTTTTCGAAACATGTTAAGCTACATAAGTTGTCATTTATTTTTGTTGTATGATCAAAGTATCAGTTCAGTGTTCTTGTGGGTAGGGCACTTTTATGTGTCAAATAGAGTTTTCAAAGCCTATGAATAATGTGTAGTAAGGTGGCTTAAGCCTTTGTAATGTAGGGTTTCTACAAAGATTAATGGTGGTTTGCATTTGGATTATGATCAAAGTATCAATTCAGTGTTCTGGTGGGTAGGTCTATTTCAAATGACAAACATATTTTTCGAAAACAATGAATAGTATGTTGTGAGGTGGCTTAAACTTTTGTAATGTAGGGTTTCTTCAAAGCTTCATGGTTTGCCTTCCCGGGTATGTTATTCATATTTTGTATGATCATAGTATCAGTTCAGTGTTCTTATGGATAGGACTCTTATATGTAAGGCATAGTTTTCAAAGGCATTGATAGTGAGTAGTAAGGTGACTTAAACCAAGGCATAATTTTCAAAGGCATTGATAATGTGTAGTAAGGTGGCTTAAACCTTTGTAATGTAGGGTTGCTTCAAAACTGAATGGTGTTGATTCCTTGGTATGACGTTCATCTTCAGTATGATCAAAGTATCAGTTCAGTGTTCTTGTGGGTAGTATTCTTTTATATTGTACTAAGGTGGCTTAAACCCTTCTAATGTAGGGTTGCTCCAAAGCTTAATGGTCTCCATTCCCTAGTGTGTTGTTCATGTTTAGTAGGATCATTTTCATTTGTGGGTAGTATTATTTTATATTGTACTAAGGTGGCTTAAGCCCTTCTAATGTAGGGTTGCTCCAAATCTCAATGGTCTCCATTCCCTGGTGTGTTGTTCATGTTCAGTAGGATCATTTGCATTTGGAGTATAATCGAAGTATCAGTCTGGTGTTCTTGTGGGTAGGACTCTTATATATGTGAAGCATAGTTTTCAATGGCAATTAATAGTGTGTAGTAAGGTGGCCTAAACCATTGTAACGTAGAGTTGATTCAAAGATTAATGGTGACCATTCCCTAGCTTCTCGTTCATGTTCAGTATGATCATTTGCATTTAGAGTGATTAAATTATAAATTCAACATTCTTGTGTGTAGGGCTCTTTTATATGTCAAGAACAGTTTTCAAACACAATGAATAATATGTAGTAAGGTTGCTCAAACCTTTGTAATATAGGGTTGCTTCAAAGATTAATGGTTTTCTTTCTCTGGTATGTTGTTCATGTTCAGTTTGATCAAGATATCAGTTTAGTGTTCTTGTGGATAGGACTCTTTTATATGTCAAGTATAGTTTTCAAATCAAATGAATGGACAATAAGGTGGTTTAAACCTTTGTAATGTAGGGTTCCTTCAAAACTTAATGGTGTAATTAAGAAAACCACATTTTGTACAAATCTGCACATAAGTATAGTTTTCAAAGGCAATGAATAGACAATAAGGTGGTTTAAACCTTTGTAATGTAGGGTTCCTTCAAAACTTAATGGTGTAATCAAGAAAACCACATTTTGTACAAATCTACCATAATTGCCAGAAAACAACAACAAAAACAAAAGACAAATCAACATTCCATGGCCACCAAGTTTTAAAGTACAATAATTATTCCATCAAATTCATTAATCTTTAGAGAGATGAAAAATTATGCGCCTTGTGATTAAGTGAGTAGCTAGGGTTAGAATCAATTTCCATGTGTCTCATTATAATTATAATAAATAACCTTCTTTCAACTCATCAATTATTATAAGTTTAATAAATAACCTTTTTTCAACTCATCAATCATACACTCTTTATTCCACATCAATAAGACATGCTTTATTCCATAGCTTATGGACTAGGTGTATGTGTTGCATGTAGTTGCCTCCACTTGGTTTACCTGCATTATGCCCATGCATCAGCCTACACTTGGCTCTGAGGCCTAAAAATATTTGGGCGCTATGAAACGCAGATCCTAAAGATCGAGGGGTGACATCTCTTCCATATCAATACACATAGCCCATTTCAAATCCGGTTCCATTTGGGGATACAGGCCCATGGCCTGTGGGAGAACCTGTTCTAAGGCAATTACTTTGCCTAGATCCGAATCCCTCCATTCAGGAAATAGTCCCGGAGTCAACATCCCATCTTTTTCCTGTCATTTTTCACAAAAAATTAGCAGCCATGAGCAACGGAAATTAGCTCAATGAATAAATTCAAGGTGCTAAAGAAACATCCCAAACCAAGCATATTGTGACGCCGAAATTGCAAGTGGGTGATGTAGATGATGATGGGGACATGACGAAATCAAGCATCAAAATCACGAGGCACATATATCAAACTTGAATGATTTTTTGAATTACTCGACTAAAAGGATTTAAACCACTCGGGGTCACCTGCAATTCAAGAAACCCAATTGAGCTCAAAAGAAAAGAGAACCCCTCATATGACCAGGCTAGTGAAGGAACCTTGGTTCGAAAAAACCTTGTTTTGTTCGCCCTCTACCCCCAGGGGTGACTGTAATAGGCAGAGATGCGACTCACTGGCCTAAACGACCAACAAACACTGCGAAGAAGTGAAGCTTCTGGTGTAGGCGTATATGGAGAATGGAACTCTGGGGAAAATTCTGCACGGAGAGAAATCCAAGAATCTGCAGTGGCGATATCGGTGGGAGATCGTGGAAGGGATAGCTCATTCTTTGGCTTACCTCCACCACGACTGCAGTCCCCCTGTCGTCCATCGCGACATATCTTGCAATAACGTGTTACTCGACTCGACATTCCAAGCCCGTGTCTCCGACTTCGGCACCTCCAAGCTCCTCGACAACCACACTTCCAACTGGAGTAAATTTGTAGGCTCCTTCGGATACATGGCCCCTGGTAATAATAGCCATCACAATATTCCTCTTATTTTCATTCACATATAATTATTGTATTTCCATTCTAAAATATTTGTTTGAACTTTGAATGAATGTGCAGAATTGGGTTATACAATGAAAGAAACAGAGAAGTGCGATGTATTGGAAGTGATAAGAGGAAGGCATCCAGTGGGGGAAGAGAGATTGTGATTGATGCAGGTCTATCTCAATTACGAAGATTCAATTATGGAGATGTGGTGATTGATGCAGGTCTATCTTGATTATGCCAGAGGCTATTGGGATTATGCCAGAGAGAAAGGGCATGTGTTCACTCCATTTTTAGCAGCAAATGACATAGGAATAAGCTATAGTGTGCATGGGCATAGGAATAAGATTTAGGAATAAGCTATACTGTTCATGGACATAGGATAAGCTTTAGGAATAAGCGAGTCCTTGAGATCAAGGAAATAAAAAAGATTAGATCAAGGAAATAGAAAAGATTAGACACTTGGAGATTGACAACACAATCTCCAACACATTGGTAGTTTGCATGAATGAAAGGTGGTGCATTCAACTATTGAACACTTGTCAACTTGAGTATTCATAGCTTTAGCATGCACACTCTAAACATTAAAGAGTGAACAATCAATAATAACATTTAATGTGAGAGAACTAATGCTAAGGTGCGATCTAGCATTAATTCACTTCATTAGCTGTAATGTAAATATATCTCATCTTTAGTAACTTTGAAACCAAGAAAATTACCCTTCACCTTGATATGAGGCCAAATAAGAGGTAAAAGTTTCGTATTGGAGGATTTGGAATGTTTAAGTTTTTTATTGGAAGATATCAACCGTTTCAACTCATAACTTAGGATAGAAAGGTTAAAAGTGTCTTGAACTGCATGCTGAAGTAATGTAAAACTAAAAACCGTTTACTATAATCCCTTGCCTAAAGGCAGGGACTAATAAAATCTATCCCTAGGTTACTTTTCTTGAAAGTCATGTTAGAAGTTTTTAGCTAAACACTTTCTTATCCATCTTAAGATTATCTCCCACAACATTGAATCACTTTTCTTGAAAGTCATGTTAAATTTTTTTAGTTAAACACTTTCTTATCCATCTTAAGATTGTCTCCCACAACATTGAATCATTTCCCTAATTGAAACTAACCTTCTCAAACATTACCCTCTTGCTTGAATCTTCATGTTCAAAAACCTTGAACACTTCCAACGTTGTACATTATGACTAATTGATAAATCAATATTTTGAGTGTTCACTTTTGGTGAGTAGCCTCATGTTAGAGATTTTTCTACATTTAACAAAATAGCGTTGACAACACTCGTGGAGGGGAATGGCTATGTAGTGCGCACACACTTTATTTAAGAGAGGGTAGATATGGTGAATTTTATAGCTACGTACTCACCTACTCATTTCATTTCTTAGAAGTATAATAAGGAGGTCTTCCCTATTATATCATAGGTGGCAAACGCTAAATCAACATCCACCACTTTTGGTTTTTCTACATTTAACAAAACATTGTTGACAACACCGATGGAGGGGAATGGCTATGTAGTGTGCACACACCTTATTTAACAGAAGGTAAATAGGGTGACTTTATATAGCTACCTACTCATCTACTAATTTAATTTCTTAGAAGGATAATAAGGAGTTCTTGCTTAGTATATCATAGGTAGCAAACACTCAATCGACGTCTAGCACTTTGGTTTGGTGGGTTTATTATGCAAACTAGCAATTATGATAGTGTCATTCCTCTTAGAAGGAGTTATCAAGCGGGCTTGGTACGCCACATTTCCTTATTGTAGCCTTCTTCGCTCCTTACTATACTTTGAAGTTATGTCTTTTCTAGGTAAATTTAAAAGGAACATTGTTGTAAGGTTCAATTTGTGTCATGTAGGAGGAGACATTAATAAGGTTATTAGGCACAATATTTTTACACTCATGTTAATTTTAATTTTCCATAATGTAATCTATATTTTATTCTTTTTAATTTTTTTTCTAAAATATTTTATGGAAAAAGTGTAATGTATTAGGTTATTAACTAAGATCTAAATCTTAATTATGGATATATTAAATTAGTATAGATCCATTTTAATCCAAGATTTATTAAAAGTATCCAGATATCAAAAGTAAATTCAAGTACAAATTTAGTGGTGATTAAAACACTGGGATTAAGATGCATCTATGCTTAATTACTTTAAGGTAGATCTATGTTGTATCCCTTTATGTTGTATCCCTCATGTTGTGACTGAATGGTTGGGATGAGATGCCAACATGGAACAACACATGTTCAAACCCTAACAATTGTAGATCCATGTGTCTATTTTTGTATGGACAAAGGGCGTTTGACCTTTCAAATTTGGTTTCCTTTGGTGAAGAAAGAGACTAAATACATGTTTAACAAAACAAATTGGCTTAAGTGGACATAATGACTCATTTACCTATCAAGTTGTGGCTTAATGGTTGGGATGAGGAACTACCATGCAAACAATCAAATTTCAATCTAAAGTGGGTATATATTCAAATGATAAAGTTCAAATTTGAAGGATTAATCTTAATTTCAATTTTAAAGGTATATATTCATCCAAAACTTCTATGTTGAAAATATGTAAGAAATAATTCTTCTTCAATTCATAAGGGTAAACTAAGTACATATTTCAATAAAAATATACTAAATAGAATATCATTCTTTCAATTCTTTCAATTTTTATAGACTCTAACTTATAGGAAGCATTTGCACCTCTTGAGAGGATTTATCAAATAAAATATGATAAGAAAAATATTTTTTTTTGAAAATGGATTTTGACATAAAAATGATTTTTTTTCCATTATATATGAAATTTGATGTGGCACATGTATTTGTAGAGGAACTATTCTTATTTCCCACCATTCAAAATAAGTTTAGATTATTATTGGGATTATACTGTCCCATTCAGAAAATAAAATATTTAGAGTATAATACCGAAACAATTTAATCATTAAAAATCATAAGATGAAATTGAACTCTTTCAAGGGCTAGTGACTCCTCTATTAGTATCTGACTAATAATCACTATCAAAATATTTTCCTTCCTAGTGGTAGTCACACTCTCAAGATATTATACTTTCTAGTGGTAGCGAGATACTATAAAATACAAAATTAATCATTCCACAAACATTATTTTACCATGCAAAATCACATATCTAACATAAAATAATAAAGAATTTAAAGGCCTAGATCAACCAAAATAAATAACAAGAATGTAGTTGAGTATAACTTGCAAAACACCTTAATTCATATTAACATCCGCTACTTTTAAACATCATTAAAAATCATATCAAATATTTTAGTATATTTGATAATATCACTACAAGCAATGCATATACATGCATAAAACCTATGGTATGCAAGTTAGAACTAGACTTTCATGAGTTTCTACATGATCATAAATGTACATGAGTGTAGCAACTAGGGGTATTTAAACCTAGAAGGTGTACAATATAATAATTCTCCATTGTTGTTAATGAGGGAAAATGTTGATGAGATAGTCAACTCTAGAGAACATAACGAGGTTGGTAGGATCGTCATTTAGAGAGGCTGGAAAAAGTAATGGAATAGCCCATCTAGTGATTGTCATAAGATCCTATACACTGATATTAGGGAACGCTAAAGGAAAATCATTCACTCTTACTAACCATGGCATAGTCGGTTCAATCTTCTAATGAAAAGAAGGCTAATAAATCAAGTTCAAATCATTGATGAAATTGGCATATGTGCCATGTTTTTTTGAGCCTTTGCAAGGAGATATGGTGTTGAGAAGATTGTAGCCATCCATGAGGATGAGGGAATATAAATCCTAGGAACTAAAGGTAAACTCTATGAGCTTGGTGGGTGGCACACCTTTGGCACTATTATAGGATAATTGGCCTCCACAATCACTTGTCGCCCAAAGGCCCTAACCTTGGTGGCTCTAGATTTGACCTGACCACTGGTAGGAAGAAATGATAATAAAGGAGCAACAATGGCAACCCCATATTTGACCCGTCCATTTTGAGGTAGCAAAAATCGACAAGGCTTATCAAGGGATTATACATAATCTACCATTGATCTTACAAACACTTAGTTGGATACAAGACCACACCGATTGCTTGCATTTGTTCAAAAATATATTCGTTGTAGTAGAAACACCACTTCAAAGAACAATACAAAGTCACAAAACAATATGTAAATGCTAATTATCCCATGAAATAAAATGTGAGTAACATAGAGAGTTTTTTCATACCAAAAACATAGAGGAAGATAAAGAAAACAAAATAATACACAAATTTAGCCCTATTTAAATTAGGAGATGGATAAACTAAGATTTGTAATAAGAATGAGAAGACAAAATAATTTATAATAATTTATAGTTGTAGCTAATATTTAAGTTACAAGATGGGTAAACTAAGATTTCTAATAAGAATGAGAAGAGAAAATAATTTATATTTGTAACTAATGTGTGACATGTGACATTGATGACAAATAATTTTTCTTAATTACATACATTAACAAGCAAATAAACATAAAAAAGTACAATACTTAAAAGTTATTATTCTCCCATACATTAACCAACAAATAAATATAAAAAAGTACAATACTTAAAAGTTATTATTCTTCCATAGATAAACATCCTAATCTTTAAAGTTATTATTCATCCTAATCTTTAAAGTTATTATTCATCCTAATCTTTAAATTTTTATTTTTGTTTTAGGGGGAATTGGTAACAACAGCTGTATAGATGCTTTCATGGCTTCAGGGGCTTTAGGTTAGGCCAACCGTGAAAAACTCCTCGCTTTCCACTATTGGATCCAACCCCTTTGGGCCTAATCTTTAAAGTTATTATTCTCCAACTAATAAATATTTTACAATAGCTTGATATCTCTTCTTAATGGTATTTTTTCTGGTGAAATTTCACAAAATTTGTTTACTAATTGTTTTTTTAATTTCCCTAATTGTCCTACTAAAACATGTTTAATAGCTTTTGAAAGAAGTTGGAAAGGTGAATTTTGATCATCAATGTTCTACTAAATGATTATTTTCTCGGGGACAGTTGCCCAAAATCTGTGAGAAATTGTTAGATTTGCAGATTATTTTTGTATAATGTGAGTGCTTCTGGAGTTTTTCAGCATACTGAATCCATTTCTGCTTTTAGAAATAAATTTTAAACAACAAAAAATAGTGATTTGATAAAAAAATTATGATTAAAGTGATTCAGTGGTTTTTCACCATGCTAATCTATTTTTGCATTCAGAAATAGATTTTAAACAACCAAAAATAGTAATTTGATACTAAAAAACCTAATTTCACAGAACAATTAGACAACCCCATTTTGATACGAACTGTTGGTTAGTCAGAAGTCATGGGTGCGCAGTCATGGGTGTGCAGTGTTCGTTCTGTTTGTTTATCATTCAGTTTTGCTCCCAAAGACGAATTGGAATCTTAATGAATTGGACTTTCCTCTTAAGAGGTCACATGTTTAAATCCAGAGGGGGTAGGGTATGTATACCTTCGTAGACTTTACTAGTCAAATTGTTGGGCGGAGGGATCCCTTGTCCCACAAACAAGGGGGTCTCATACACCAATTTGGTGTGCTAACCCTGACCTTAAAAATATATTATTATTATTATTCTAAGCCAGACAAACATTACCATAATTTAGCATTAATCAGGAAAGCCAAGGAGACAAATTGTTCCTATAGAAAATGATCATGTTAATCGTAGAATAATAATTCTGTGAACGCATTTCAAAACAACGAAACTCCGAGCAGCACCAAAAGGTACCCTTGAACTCACGCGCAGAAGATAAATAAAAGGGCGCACATGATCATCTTTGGTGGGTATCGAGAGAGGGGAGACATAAAATATATGGTGATATCTGTGCGTGTCAACACATGCATGGGATCCGATGAAACTTTTCATTTTGTCAAACATGGAGATGGGATGAGAGCCAATGTTTTCATCCCATGAGAATTCCCTACCCTACTCCCAACCACGAAACAATGTGGACTATCTTCAGATTCGATATATTTAGGGGCGGTGCCTTATGTAGTTTGTTTGTAGGGAATCTGCAGGGACTGCACACCATGGGACGATCTGCTGGAGTCAACCCATGTCGGCCTAATCCCTGCCATCTATCTTTTCCGATTTTTGAAGCCAAGAAAGATACGTCACTGCCCTCTCGCACCACCCGCAGAATGGATGAAAGATGGCTGAATATGGGCATTGAAAATTATAGAATAAGATGGCTGACCATGTATCGATGGGCCCGGCATCCATGCTTCCTTTTGCACCGCTTTTGTGTCGCTACGGACCCGGCAGGTCTCGGTGGAGTCCTCGAATTCCTCCAAAACCCTAATTCTTCTTCATTTATCCATTCTAATTTTTCTCTCTTTGCATCCCTGTGCAAACATACCCTCATGCCTCGCCTCAACCCGAAGCATCCTTCCCGATTCCCACCTCATTTGTCCATCGTATGACCTAAGGAGCGTTCGCCCTGACAGCCCTGACTGTAATGGCATAACGTCCTTTCGGCTCTTCATTATTGTCTCTTCGCTACTGACCATCTTCGCCTCCAGCTGCTCCTATCACTTCATCTTCTTCATTGATCCTCAAGCTGCTACCCCCTATTCCTTCAAGAAAGCTGCAGAAAAGCATGGAATTCCTTTTATAGGAGGCTTAACAGAGGGTTCGAGCTCAAAGCACCAAGTAAGTCATAATTTGATCCATGATATTGGATCGGATCGCATCCTCGTGATACAACATCAAATCTGTCGGCGTTACTGGTCCTCGAACCCTAACAGCCCTAAGCGATCGAGTGGAATTAGTGACGGGCCACGGCGTCCTAACTTTTGCGGATGCCATGATCTTCAAATACGGTGTTTCAGACGCATCATGATAAGTTTGCATGTGGCACCTTTTATTCCCTTGATGGCACTCAGATCCCTGACGGCCTTTAGTGCAAGCGTGCCAAACGTAATGATCGGGCCGTATGTCGGTCGAGTACATGGAGAGCCTCGCACAAGTATTATGAAATATTCCGTGGAGGTCAACAGGGACTTCCCTACCTGAAAATTTGAGCATAAGTACTTGCTCGCAGAGGTGCATGCTTTGATCTGTAGGTCAGGAAAAATCAGTTCCATATGGGCTTAAATCGAAGCAAATATTTGCAAGATTCTTATGTTTCTGCGAGTCATATTGCGTGGTATGCCTCAGAATTCCTTATGTCGTAGATGTTACCAAGTCCAGAGATAGATATCATATAGAGTTTTTGTACCTTTTCTTTCATTTTGAACACTTTCAAAGCTTGCAATTTCCCTCTCTTGATCTTAAGGACAAGTGTCAAGCTTTGTAAAATCAAGAGAGGGAGATCGCACTGCGGGGAATCAAGTGGAGATGGTCCGACTTAGGCTTAGGATTATTTCGTTTCTTATTGTGGATAAATATTAATAATAATAGTGTAGGTGTGAGAGATATCAGAGATGCATTGACAGTTATTTCTGGTTGAAAAACCGATGACCGTTCCAGCAATGAATATCCCAATGGATCTGACTGGTGCCTCAGGAATTCACCCAGGCTTGTAATGAATATCCCAATGGATCTGACTGGTGCCTTAGGAATTCACCCAGGCTTGTAAGAAGMTAGCGGACTATGATCTGYTTTCTTTGTTACGTAGGTTTAACCTACCTCTGTCCTGCAATGGCGTCGGGAATACAACACTTCTACTAATTATGTATTGTCTTTCTAGATTTCTATGAATTTCAGACAACTACATGGAGTTTTAATAATAAAATACCTCTGTTAAACTGATGTGATTGAATAAATATATGATTTTGTCTTAACGATTAGAAATCCCCCAGATGACGAGGGAAAAGAATCAACTCCCTTGGTTGCAGGGATATTATCATTTCCAGAGTCATGCGTTTTTTCTTATTGATTGTACCGTCAGGATGTATATACTCTTACTTAAACCTGTAAGTGCACTGAATGGGTTACCTTAACAGATACTTGGTTGCCTCGGCTGATTTTCTGGGGTAGGCTAACTTTTTTGTTTATCAAGAGATAGGAAGTGAGAAACATCACATACGAGTTACCAGAGCTGGGAAGCGAGAAACATCACATACGAATTTCCTCAAACCTGAGCCATGTGTAGGCTAATTTTTTTTACGTTTATTAAGAGCTAGGTAGCGGAAAACATCACACACGAATTTCCTCCCATAATATTGGCATGCACTTTATAGTTTGAGATAAACCAAAGTACGAATCTGCATCACTGGCAGAATTTATAACCATTACACAACGTAACGGTTAGTTGGTGTGGCAGAATTTATAACCATTACACAACGTAATGGTTCGTTAGTGTAGGTGAGCAATATAAAGCCTGCTAATAATGTTGTGGCTGGTCACATCGTTGGATCACCTTGCTCACAACAACATTCAATGTTTTGAGCAACAGGAGCAACAGGTTGTATATTGTTTTCATTGGTATACTTAACCATTACAGAACGTATGGGTTAGTTAGTGTAGATGAGCAATATATGGCCAGTTAAGAATGCTGTCCCTGGCCACATTGTCCGATCATCTTGCTCATAGCAACATTCAATGCTGTGCAACAGGCTGTATATTTCTTCCATTAATATACATGGGTTGGTAGGCTGTATATTGCTGGCCATTGGTATACCTGAGTTGGTATATGCATGTGGTTGATCAGTGTATATTACTGGCCATTGGTATACCTGAGTTGGTATATCCATGTGGTTGATCAGTGTATATTGCTCGCCCTCGGTATACCTGAGTTGATATATCCATGTGGTTGATCTTTTAACATGTACAACTATAACATAATTTCAACATATACAAAATTCATTAAGATATTTTATCTTCAGAAAATCCAATTTGGGAATGGTTCTTTTATGTTTTGTTGATTTTTTGAAAATGAAAGTTAAAATTAATTTTGTAGGGGAGGCTGCTACAATAATGTTTTTTCTTTATTTCCCTCCATCTTAGATATTTTGTTAAGAAGAATGTTATCGTTTGGTTCCACTTCTCCTCTAAGCTTGATCTCTGAGTCTATCATGAATTGAAAGAACTCCTTTCTAAGGAAGGACCATCAACTCTAAACTCTATTGCCTTTTTTCTTTCTTCTCCCTTTTATTGTTTTTCCCGGTCTTCCATTCTCCTTGTGTGTAGAATTTATATGATCCTTTGTGGCCCTTTAGATTGTGACCCATTTGGAATTGTTTTGGTTATGGAAAAGGTGAAATGACTTCATGAGATTTGTTGTGCACATCTAGTGTCTCTAGCATTCTTTTGGGTAAACCAGGTGTTTTAGGACAAGTTAGCGTGTGAGTGGTCCCAACGCCTATGTAGAGGTCATGTGTGGTCTTAGTGATTTTGTAGACACAAGTGATCTCAAGGGTTGGAAGGAGTCTTGAGGGTCTCACATGGTCCCAACACCCCTATAAAGGGTGCACACATCTCTAATTTTTTGGGATCCATGTGTCTTCTTATTCATCCCTAAGCTTCAACTCCAATAAGAAAACTAGTCCATTCCATTTTTTCATGACCATTTTCATATCACACCTCCTTAATTGGGAGGATTTGGATTTTGCTCTCCGAAAGCTTATCAATGGTGATAGAGGAGGATCTACACAAAATGATTCATTACTTTGCACACCATGGGGAAAATCATTAAAATGACGATTAATGATAGGTGACAAAGTTTAAAATGAATTTCTAATGCTTCATATTGTAGAAATGATTAATATTTTTGGGCATAATGTACTCATGTATTTTTCATTTAATTTGTAAAAAGAAAATTAAAATTAAGTGTGAGAATCCACCTCACAAATTAGTTTCTGAGTTTTAAGGGGAAATTAGTTTTATGTGAGAATCCTACCTCCCAAATTAGTTTCCTAATTTTAAGAGAAAGTTGAGAGTCTCATGAGTTGGTTTGGGATTCTTCCTCATTTTATCACAAGTGGTTTCCTAGTCTCAAGGGGAAGTTAAGGTTGGTTGAGATGCTTTCTTATTTTTGTTCTTGAGTTGTTATTAAAGCCTAAATTTGTGGATCTTGTCTCCTTGAATTATGGAGAGAGGGAAACTATATAAATTCCTTATGTAAGCATTGTGAGAGGAGACCCACTTTATGCCCCTTTAAGAGATATTTGCATTGATTTGAATGTAGTGTGTCTCATGTCTGAAGAAATATCACTTATATGAGATCCTTAAGTTCTCTTTGTGTAAGAGAAGGCTGCTCTGGGATTTCCACTCTGCAAGGAGCATGTACCACATTTTGTGAGAAGGTTTCATCCCTTGCTAAAGGAAGGACAATAAAGTGATTCTTATTCCAAGTGGTCTGAAGATGTAGCCAACAAAGTATGGTGAACTCCGTTAGCACAAGGGTGTCAAATTTTATGTGTGAGTTTTGTTTGCATTCTCGCTTTCTTAAGTAGAGTTTTAATTACACATATGTAGTTAATTATGACAAATTGTTCATGTTTATATGCATTGCTTAGAAATTTATTTTCTCATGTTCACATGCAATTAAGCATCAGTAAAATGTCCTCATTGTAGGATTTTTGTAGAGAAAGTTCTCGCAAATATCCCAGATCAAGTGGTATCAATGTAGGCCTAACCATTTTTTGCAAATTGTGAATATAATCATGGGCAAGGCAAAGAAGCAAGCATGGCTTCATGAGCTTGAAGAAATCAACTAGACCGTTCAAGCAGAGAACATTGAATTGAGGAGCTTGCTTCAAGAATATGAAGATCAAAAGAGAAGATTATGAATGCAACTACAAGCTATGGAGGAGCAAGTTGGTGAATGCTCTAGTACAGGAGAAGCAAAAAGTCCCTCCAAGACCAGAATAACTTGTGGCCAAGTAGTTATATCAATTATGGTTCTTGTTATGGAAATACTGATACTTGCATATATTGTCAGATAATAGAGGATTCTCTTCAGACATCAGGGAACCAAGGTGGTTTCCTAGAAGCATCATCTACAACTTCATCCAACTAGGAGGAGTAGTGGACCAAAATTAAAAAAGATGACCAAGTATCACAAACATGAATGGAGGTAAAAAATTCTCCATGTTCAATTCCTTCCCTTATTAATGATGATGCCTCTTTTGGAGTTTTTGAAAGGAACACCAAGGGCATTGGCTTGAAATTGCTGAGGAATATGGGGTATAAAGGAGGAGGTCTTGGTATTGATGGTCAAGGCATCATTCAACCACTAGAGGTTGAAGAAAGATCCTTGTATGTAGGATTGGGGTATGGCGAAAGAGAATGCTCAAAAGAAACAAATGCATAGGATTATTCGAGCAAAGAGCTGAGATCATCACCAACACCATGTAATAAAAATGATGACATGTCACTTTCTGAAAATGATAGATCTAACATGAGATTCTGGAGGAAATCAAAGTCTCCTCGAAAATCTTGGGACAACCAGAATAATTGCAAAGTGCTGGAAGAGAAGAGCTCTTTACAGTGAAGGTGAGAAGGACATGAAGTCACGTAACTATTACACTCACTGCCAAATGAGTGGTCACTGGATTAGGAAATATTGGAAGCTTTAGCTCGAGCTTCATGGTACACCAAGAAAGAATTTTGTACCAGAGTCTATGCAGTTGGAGGCTGGATCCTCCTCAATTGAAAAAAAAATGGCCAAAAATAAAAGTGCCTAGAATTCGATGAAAATAACACCAAGTCAAAGAGATCAACAAGATATTTCCAACAATGCAAATGACACCTCAAACCGAGTCCAGATGCAAAAGTTATGGCCATCTAAAATTTTTAGCAAACATACAAACCTTGCGAAGTCTGTACAATGTTGATGTGGAAGCACCATAGGCTGCCATGTGTCAGGAAGATTTGGCATTTTCGTGGTACAATTAGACAAGTAGGAAAGTGCCACATGTCATTGTATGAATGACATGGTGTTGACATGGTTGTACGATGATGACGTCAACAGGTTGACTGGGTTGTTGACTAGGTAGTACGATTCTCATGTGGCAGCACCACAAGCCTCCATGTTTTAGAAGGATTTTTCCTTTTTAGTGGTCCAAATGGACCAATAAAAAAGTGCCACATGGCACAGTATGGATGCCACATGGAACGGTATAGATTCCACGTGGCAATACGACAATATACGTGGCAGTGACATCAATGGATGACTGGGAAATGATGTAGGAAAACATGTGGTGTTGATGTGGCAGGTGACAGGGATGTTGACTGGGTGCCACATGGGCCAAACAAAGGCTTCCACGTGGCATCCCAGGAAATTCCCAATAAGGGATAGGGTCCGAAAAATTCAAATTAAAAAGGGTCAACCACTAGACTAGTTGGCACTGAACCAACCAGTGGCCAGCTAATGGAACCAAAAACACTATTTGATAGAGATTTGGGCCGAACCAGACGACACCGCATTCGACGACTGGAACCCCAAAAACCAACAACCAACATTAATGGTGGGATTTGAAATATGGTTGACATGAGGTATAAAAGATGGAGGTTTTAAATTTGGTTGGTGTGAGGCATAAATGACATAGTATACCAACGAACCCCCAAAGGTTGCTGCCAACCAACCAAGATATATTCAATTTGGCGGGAAGTCCTGGTGGCCAAACCAACCAACATATATTTAATTTGGTGAGAGTTATAACCAACAACCTAAATGGGGAGGCCGCAGGGATTTCCCCCAGACCTCTCCTAAACTTAACCAATGCCTAACCACTATGCCAAATGTGGTGCATTGGTAAATCCACCCTACACAATTATTTAAATCATTGTTTTTCCAGTCGACCTAATGAGTATGGTCGTGCACCCATGCTAGGCATGTTTTTCAATGCATAGGTGCATTTATTGCATAAGGTATGGCCCAACAGGGGCATGCATATCGAGGCATAGGGGACCATAAGTCACAATGATGAAATTTGACGAAAGTATAGTCATTTTTGCATGCTTTGTCACCACGAATCCACTGTTGCGGTCGGAATTTGGATTCAAGAAAAAAAAATTCAAGGCTATGAACAAGTCCATGTCTTCTTGGCATATTTTTCTAGGAAGAGTTGTACCTTTCATAATAGGTTGTGTTTATAGTCAAAAGTTGAAGAATGATGAGATGGACCTGTTGGTGCTATGTATGTTGATATTTGAGTAGCCAGTTGAGTGCCTTGGCATGAAAACCAATGTAAGTTTCATGCATTTATTATTTTTACCTATTTTCAAAAGTTGCAAGAGGCTGAATGTATGTTGCAGATTTTGGTGATCTTTGAGTGTTGCATCAAGGTAGCAAGATATGAATTATTGCAGTAAATTCTTTATTTCATCCTTACACACAAACTGAGATGATGCGGTAAGAGGCCATTTTGACACTTCGACAAAAAATAGTCATGTTTATAGCCAAAAGTCTCAAAACAATGATTTGGGTCTGATGATGATGACATATTCCTTATTTATTATGTTACACATGTTTGTAATGGGGGGTTTAAAAAAAAACATAGAATTACCACTAGTGCATATTTGGGGGTATTTTCCTTAATCTTAATGATGTAAAAGGTTGTAATTAGCCACTCTTATAAGTGATAATGAGAGTGAGAGGCATTTTGTACTATGCCTAAACCTGGTAAGTCTTGTTGGAAACATTGTAATGGGTATTGTAGACACTTTTGAGTGAGAGACATTGTTTTGCATAGGCCTATTTGACAACATTGTAATGGATCTTATAGCCATTGTTGAGTAAGAGGCATTGTTTTTCCAACATTTTAATGGTTCTTGTAGCCACTGTTGAGTGAGAGGCATTTTTTTTCCTAGGCCTATTTGGAAACATTGCAATGCATCTTATAGCCACTATTGAGTGAGATGTATTATTTTTCCTAAGGCCTGTCTTGAAAATCATTGTAAACTTGTCCATGAGTGTTTTATAAACTGTTGGAAAGTATTGTACTTCTTTGAAAAGTTGTAATCCATGTATTTTTAGCTACAAATTTTCATTGATGCAAGTGTTGGCATCGACGTCCTCATTCTGAAGTACAAAGGTGAACTAGAAGTAGGGTGCAGCCTTTCAGAGACAATTGTTATGCATATCAAGGAATCAGTTGCATATTTTCATTGTTGCAAGTGTTGACATCTAATTCCTCATTTTGAAGCACAAAGGTGAAGGAGAAGAAGCATGTGACTTTTCAGATACGTTTGTTATGGAGATCAGGGAATCAACTACATATTTTCATTGATGAAATTTTTGACATTGACATCCTCATTCTGAGGTACATTGGTGAATCAGAAGAAGGGTGTGACCTTTCAAAGACATTTTTTATGCATATCAAGCAATGGGGAAGTGCATTGTGGAGTGTAAGACTCTTCCTAGAAGATGGGTGCAAAGATTCAAGTCATAGTTTCTCTATATACTTTGGGAGGACCAAAAGTGTTTTTTGTGGAGAACTATGATCCAGGATGATCTCCACACGAGGATTCATTACTTTGCACACCATGGAGAAGATCATTAAAATGATTATTAATGATAGGTTGCAAAGTTTAAAAGGAATATTTAATGCTTCATATTGTAAAAATGATTAATATTTTAGGGCATAATGTTCTCATGTATTTTTCATTTAATTTATAAAAAGGAAATTAAAATTAAGTGTGAGAATCCACCACACAAATTAGTTTCCTAGTATTAAGGGGAAATTAGTTTTATGCGAGAATGCTACCCAACAAATTAGTTTCCTAATTTTAAGAGGAAGTTGGGAGTCTCATGGGTTGGTTTGGGATTCTTCCTCATTTTATCACAAGTGGTTTCCTATTATGAAGGAGAAGTTATGGTTGGTTGATATGATTTCTCATTTTTTTCCTGAGTTGCTATTAGATCCTAAAATTGTGGATCTTGTCTCCTTGAATTATGGAGAGAGGGAAACTATATAAATTCCTTATGTAAGAATTGCTAGAGGAGGCCCACTTCAGGCTCCTTTAGGCCCCTTTGAGAGAGATTTTCATTGAGAGGATTGTAGTCCTTCTGGTGTTTGAAGAAATGTCACTTATGTGAGAGCCTTAAGTTCTCTTTGTGTAAGAGAAGGATACTCTGGTATTTCCTCCGTGTAAGAAACATGTGCCACATTTTGTGAGAAGGTTTCATCCCTTGCTAAATTAAGCACAATAAAGCGATTCGTATTCCAAGTGGATCCAGATATGTAGCTAGAAAATTTTGGTGAACTCCATTAACACATGGGTGTAAAATTTTATATGTGACTTTTGTTTGCATTCTCTCTTGGTTAAGTAGATATTTAATTACACATATGCACCTGATTATGACAATTTTCTCACGTTTATATGCATTTCTTAGAAATTATTTGCTCATGTTCACATGAAATTAAATGTTAGTAAAAGGTCCTCATTGTAGGATTTTTATAGAGATATCTCATAGAAATCCTGGATCAAATGGAGAGATGGAAGCACATATCCTCTATATGCTTCTCCGAATCCACCGCTCAATCAAAGATAAATGTTGTGTGCTTCCATCATGTTTTAATAAATTTTCTTTTATACCCTATTTTTTATGCTTCAAGAGAGGTTCTACTTCACTCTTTATTTGCATTGATGGGCTATGACTTTCTATATTTTATCAACTGATATGTGTTTTCCTTCTAGAGAAAGGTTGCATCTATATCCCATAAATATGGATTTCCAAATATCACTTCACATGTATCAATTGATGCCACATCAAATTATACTTTATCAACATAATCAACATTCATGAAATACCTAATATTACATCTACTCGTGATCCACATGGCTATTTATTTTATAACCATCCCAATGAATGTGGTTGTATTAGATCATAAATATCTAGACCGAGTTCATCAACTAATGTTTTAGAACTCATATTCCATTGAACCACTCTCAAACAATGCATTACCTTTTGAATCTTCACTTGAACTTTGATTCATATTTTGTGCTTCTATATCCACTTTTCCTTAGTTGTTTTAGTGTGGTATAGAGAGTCTCATCCACATAAAAAATATGGTATAGTAAGATATATATATATATATATATTTTCCATCTTTGTAGCTATTCTTTCTCTTCTCTTTGATTTGTACCATCTTGGATGTAGTCCTAGATGAAATTTCCAACACTTCCCATTTGTGTGTCCGTCTATATCATAGTCTTTGCAATGCTTTTTGGAAGTTCTTCCCATTTAGGTTTTGTATACAATTTTATTTCCTTTAGTTTTTTAATTCTCTTCTTGGCCCTTTTTATGTCCCTATTTGATGTTTAGCTCAATGTAAACAACCATATTTCTTTCTTCATCCATAGGGGGTTCACTCAGTAAACCTATGTCATAGGATGTCTATTTGTAGGGTATTAAAGAATACCCCTAAATTTATTTCTACCTCACAAAATTAAAATGTTAATACCCCCTCCTAGTATAAGTTTTCAAATAAAATAACCCCCTATTTTCACTAAATATTGTAGGTACCATTTTCTTTTGCAACATTTTTATACCCTTTATTATTACTACCCCTAGTATGTTGGTCCCAATATTTTACATATGTATCCAACACCTACTTTAGAAAATGTTGTTTTTCATATTCTACTTCATCTTTCAACCAGGCACATCAAACATGTTCCTTAAGAATCACAAGAAAATTTCATCTTTAGATCCCTCTATTTTGAAATATGTGGTCAATTTCGTTATTTTTTTTTTTAATAATCTCATGATTCAATGAGAATTTCTATAATGTACAAGGAATGTAGATATATCATCCTCCTCCTTTGCGATATGTATCACTTCCACACAAAAATGTCATAATGATAGATCTCATCATGTTTCTAAGTCTTTTCCCACTCCCTTCCCTCACTCCCAAAGACAAGTTAGTTGGTTGAACCCCCCCCAATATGCATACCCATATTTTAGTTTTAAAAACCTCCTCACATAATTAATACCATATTAAATATTGAATAACATTTTTTTTTAAACCCCCAATATAAACCCACATGCTATGATGTTGGTTTTCCAATGTATCCCCCATGGCTTAACCTATACTTTTCACATTCATAAGCTATGAATTATTATGCATATAGTTAAACTAACCTCCAAGGTACTTCAAAACTAACCTAGGTTCTTCCAAAGAGATACCCATCATGATAATGTTTTTTTAAAACTTAGTCACATATCCTTGATCGCTTTTTCCTTTTCCTATTGGAGGTATTTCCATTTCATGGGTTGTTCTTTCTCATAACTATAGGATAGAAACATGAGTTAAAAAATTCCTTGAAATTACTGATGAGAAACAAATACTTGCACTAAACCAACCAAGAAAGAGAAGACATATTCAAATAATAAATAAATGATTATCACACACAATACATAGTGATTTTACCATCGAAACCAAAAACTGAGAAAACCAACATTCCTTGAGCATATTTATCCTTGTTGTCTTATTAATTCAATGAATAAAGAGTTATATGAATAACCTTGTTATAAACCTACGAAACAATCGCCATCATACTATCTTTCTTTACACAAGAAAAAACCTACATCGAATTCGACTTACATCTACATGACCAACGACCCTAACACGAAGATCAAAATTAATACAATTACAACATGCCTTATTTAGAGTCTTTACAACATGCAACACCGTAAATCATGGTGCCCAAAAAATGGTGACATCTCCACATAGATGATTGGATAGATATCCCACGAATATCAAGATTCTGTCATATTCGACTTTAGTTTGATTACCAGTCGAATATCAGTGGACCCCTAGTGAGTATTTAGTTGGTTTCCATTCAACTTCCCATCGACTGACCTTTCAACTTCTCATCAAACACTTCAACTTTGAGTTCTCGTTCGATCACTTCAACATCGACTTAACAAATAAACCGAATTAAATCGTGTAGTTCAACATTCACCTAGTCAATCCACCTTGACTAGCCAGTCAGTTGATTGTTATTTCAATACAAAGAATATAACAACCCAACATTCTCCCACTTATTGTCTTATTTATTGATACAAAAAAACATGAAAATATATTCACTGACCCAGGGAAAAAATGCCTATTTCCTTTCCACACCAAGAGAAATTCACATCACACATAGACTTGGTCAAAGAGTCTGCTATGTTTTAAAAAGTCTCTACTTTCTCCAACAATACCTTCTTTATTTCCACGATGTCTCTCTCGAAATGGTATTGTACATCAATATGTTTCATCCTGGAATGATACATTGGGTTCTTTACCAGAATTATTTCACTTTAGATGTCACAATTTAGCTTCATAGATCTCTAATTAAACCCAAATTTTGAACATAGTTGATACAACCATACTGCTTATTTGGTTCCATGACTAGTGGCTACCATGTAATCAACTTCCATTGTTGACAAGTATTATCCCTTGACCAGGTTTTGTGGAAATGCTAGTCATGTTTGATCAATTTTAAAGACTTCGATAGGATGGTCGAAGACAGAGCACCAAGCAAAGAAGAGATCATGGGATCTCTCCCCCTTGTGTGGGCTTTTTGGGATTAGGATTTATGTAATATGTATGGGATGTCGGCCCATGGGTTTACCCATGTTTAGGCCTATTTTGTAATGTATAAATAAGTATCTAGGTGATGTAAGAAATGTTGTTGGATTAGTGCTAATGTTAGCTAAGTGTGAATAGTTGTGAACGCTCTGTGCATACTATGTAAGACTTGCAAACAAGTGCAAGTGATTGTAAGAAGGCTTTGTGCTTTAACCTAGCTCAGGGAAGGAGGATCTAGCGAGGTGTGCGAAGATCTCCTGTCCTATGCGGAGTTGGTATTGTGGATCCATGCATTGAAAGAAGATAATAAATAAGACAAAGAGTTGGTGGATGTAGCCCCATGCTGGGGGTGAACCATGTATATCCTGTGTTATGGTTGATTTGTGTGATTGATGTAATTTATGCTTAGCGCTATCATATTTATGTATGTTAGATGCACCTGATATAGTAGATTAGTGTTTAGTAATGTGAATGAATGCTAGATCAGTTCTATTTCTATGTGCTAAGTGCTTGGGTGTGTTAGATCTTGTCGAATACTGCGTTGTTATGTAATTAGGGTTTTACCTACGATGTGAATACAGGTTAAATGCTAATGAAAGTTAATTGCTAAGTTCTCTATTAAGTATTTTAATCATAGATCTGTGTCCCATTTAGGTTGTAGACACTTGAGTCCTGCAACCCCCCCTGCCTCTATCTCAGGTGAGACTTCATCTACTTCGCAGGTATTATCGAAAGGGCCGGTAGTTAGGGTTTTGTTGGTTCATTGTTTTAGCATTGAACCCTGGGTCTGCCCCTGTGCCAACAAATGGTTCTGTTGCTGGGACCTGAAACTATGATTGCTGGGAACTAAGGAAAAGAGAAATCTCTGTGCATAGATCTGTTGTTGTAGTGCATAGTACTATACTTGACTTGTGAAGCTTCATTCTAATAAGAGAAGTCTGATATAAAGAAAAGAGGTAATATATTAAATCTTTGTTCTCTGATAAAGGTAAGATAAGTCAGAATTTTTGTTTCAAAAGAATGGATCTAGGTATTTTTGATAGATTTGGTCCTAGTCTGAAAACTGGGGCACAAATCGAAGAAAGAAGATATGATATGAATAGATCTGATAGAAATAGTGAAATATATGTTATTCCTGTGCATAGAAAGAATTGTTGGACTAACAAGTGGATGAAGGATCCTAGAAAGAATTTTTTGCAGGTCCATCATAGTGATCCCAGTGCGCAGTACAGGAAAGGTTGGGGATCGTTTAAGTGAAAGAGAGGATTGACTCTTTTTTATAGTTGCAGAAGACCCAAACATCTTTCTAAGGAATGCCCTGGTAGAGGTCCTATTTTCCTTTGTTGTAAATACATAGGCCATGAAGTTTTGGATTTCCCTAGAATGATTGCTAAAGTTGAAAAGATGAATATGAGACAAGAAAACTTTGAGGAAGGCCAAGAGACTAATAATATGCTAAAGAACCAGAAAGAATCAGATCCTATATTATTGCAGATGAAAGAAACATTGAATGATCACAAAGACATCATTTTATCAGAGATATTAAAAGAGAAAGAGTGCATAGAAGAAAGAATAGGATAATTCAACATAGACTGTGTATTGGATGTAGAAACACAGGTGAACATTACGAAAAAAAGTACTTGAGAAATCTTAGGAAATCCTGCTATGGTTCCCTCACTAGGAGAGATACGATTGTTTAAAAGAAAGTTGATAACTCTATGTGGAAGACTTACCCATGTACCTATGATTTCTCATAGAACATCGACATAAGAAGAATTCGAGGTCATTAAGTTTTTTGAGAACAACACTCCTTTTTCACTTTTGTTAGGAAAGACTTGGATTGAGAGAGATCAGACCCGAAGGAAAGAAGAAGAGGAATCTATAGAACATAAAAAGAAAGAATTAAGGGATTTCATGGCTAAGAGAATACCACGCTTACTATAAGAACAAGAGGACAAGTCAAAGAAACTGAGGGCCAGACACCTAGTTGTCGAAGTTGAAAGAATGCAAGAAGACTTAGGGAACTTATCCATACAAGAGAGTAGATCACCTAGTCCAAAAAAAGTAAGAAAAGAAGTATTATCCTTGAGCCTTGTGAAAGACCCTCAATAGTGCAAAGTCACTATGCCAAGAGGAGATAAGAACAAGAATCAAAAGAGGAAAATAGAGATGTAGATCAGCGGAAAGAAAGATAGAAAAATTAGTAAGAAGAAAGCAAAGCTAGAAAAATTGCAAGAGGTTCCAGAGAGGACTTCGCAGAAGGAAGTCTTGTAGAACTTAAATCTCCTTGGAATAGCAAAGAAATGAAGATTGGCACTTCTCCATGACAGAGAAATATGACCGTTGTAGGCGTCCCAACCATTAGAACGATGCTCTAGAATGGCTACAAATGCAGTTATTTTCGGAACGTTCACCATTGGACCGTTGGGACCACACCATAATAGATGGAATTGAATTGATTGAGGTGTTATTTCCTGTTGGAAGAATCTATTACAATGTTATCTATTTACCCCATTGAATGTCTTACCGTGGACACTCTTTCCAATTGGGATTATTCGAGCCCACAGAGAGCTCAATATTACCGCATTGTTCTTATTGAGACCTCGCCATCCATTCTCCTACCTTGATTATTTGTTCACCGACCAGAGATATCTGATCTCGAGCATGTATGTTGGGTGACTTTAGCGCAGTAGAGAAATCTGTCGAAGATATTCTCATAGACCTCATGGCTGAGAAGGTCATGTCCGTAGGAGCACAAGCTTCGTCGACAAGAGGAGTGCATGCATCCCCATCGACTGCACGTCGATATGGGCCCTCCTAAACTGCAACAGAGAAATGAGACAAGCATCATGATGACTTGGCGAATGGGAAGCTCATCCCATCAATCCTGCCTGACTACATCTCGCCTCTGGCTGACACGGTGAGTCGTGACAGCGTCCCGAGGGACTTCTGTTGAATTGGTGTTCATAACCTCCTTTGGAACTCACGACATGGTCTAATAGCCTCCCGTGGATCCATTAACTCTGGCGGTGATGAGTTTACCAATCACCCGTGGGTTTTGGTCTAACGACAACTATACTGCCACTAAACATTTCCAAATTTTTGGCAGTAAATGTTATATCAAAAGATTTGACAAGCATTTGGGTAAGTTGGAATCTAGAACAGATGAAGGTATTTTAGTTGGGTATTCCTGTTCAAGGAAAGCTTATAAATGTTACAACTTCATATTGAACAAAATAGTTGAAGCCATAGATGTGAAATTTGATGAGTCCTCATTTTTGAAGTCTAAATCTAAACTAAAGAATCATCAAATATATGAGATAGATGACAACCATAAAATGAATGATGACGTAAGTGAAACAGAAGGAACTAAGGTTGCTGACAGTGACAAATTAATTCCTACTTTGACACAGGGCACAACTCCATCCAAAAGAATGACTCCATCAAAGACTCCAAGAAAGAGAATACAGAAAAATCACCCCAAAGAACAGATAATTGGTGACATAAATGCAGGTGTTGGAACAAGAAGCAGAAGGCAAGAATCCACCTCAACTCATGAACAGGTATCTTTACTTTCCTTGATTGAACCCAAAAATATTGAAGAAGCAATTAAAGATGAGTACTGGATGAAATAAATGAATGAAGAACTTAGTCAAATAGAAAAGAATAAGACATGGGAATTGGTTCCTAGACCTTTGAATAAGAATGTCATAGGGGCTAAATGGGTTTTCATAAATAAGATGGATGAAGCAGGTAAAATAACTAGAAACAAGGCTAGATTGGTTTGTAAAGGGTATGCACAAGTAGAAGGAATAGATTTTGGAGAAACTTTTGCTCCTGTTGCAAGAATGGAATCCATTAGACTGATTCTAGCTTATGCAAGTTCTAAACACATTAAAGTTTACCAAATGGATGTAAATTCTGCATTTTTGAATGGTGATTTAGAGGAAGAAGTATATATGGAACAACCCGATGGTTTTCAGGTACAAGAAGAATAAAATTATGTTTACAGGTTGAAAAAGGCATTGTATGGCCTGAAGCAAGCACCAAGGGCTTGGTATTCCAGACTTGACAATTACTTGAGGCAGCAAGGATTCAGAAAAGGTAACATTGATAGTAATTTATATATTAAAGAAGAAAATGATAGCCTTCTCATTGTTGAGATATATGTAGATGATATCATTTTTGGTAGTGATGATAATAGGCTCAGTAAACAGTTTGTTGAAAGTATGTAGAAAGAGTTTGAGATGTCCATGCTAGGAGAAATGAAGTTTTTCTTAGGTTTGCAAATTACTCAATCTGATAAAGGTATTTCCATTTCTCAAACCAAGTATATCAATGAAATGCTTAAGAAATTTCAGATGGAAGATTCTAAACCAGTTGGCACTCCCATGGTTACTGGTTGTAAATTAAGTAAGTTTGATGATACTAAAGATGTGGATCAGAGAGTATACAGATCTATGATTGGTAGTCTTCTTTATGCTACTACTACAAGACCTAATATTATGCATGCAGTTTGTCAAGTTGGTAGGTTTCAGGCTTCACCAAAAACTTCTCATCTACTTGCAGTCAAAAGAATTTTCAGATATCTTAAGGGGACAATAGAGTATGTTTTATGGTATCCTGCAGGTAATCAACTTGATTTATATGCTTTCACTGATGCTAATTGGGCAGTTTGTGTTGATGACAGGAAGAGTACTAGTGGAGAAACAATTTTTCTTGGAGGATGTCTTGTAAGTTGGTCAAGTAAAAAACAATCAGCAGTGTCTCTATCTACTGCTGAAGTAGAATACATTGCAGCTGCAACTTGTTGCACTCAGGTTCTATGGATGAAATAGATGCTGGAAGATATACATATTCATTATAATGAACCTATACCTATCTTCTGTGATAATACCAGTGCAATTAGTATTTCAAAAAATCGTGTTATGCATTCCAAAACAAAGCACATTCCCATTAAATTTAATTTTTTAAGAGAGAAGGTTATGTCTAAAGTTATTAAAGTGGAATATGTTGGCACAAAGGATCAGATAGCATATGTATTTACTAAACCTTTATCTAAAATGAAATTTGAAAGTCTCAGGGATCAGTTGGGGGTTTACCCTCTGTAAATTCATTTCATTCTCAAATATTGAATGGGATTCATTATAAAATTAGACTGCATAGGTTTATTGACTATTATTGATAGGGGGAGTTGCTGCTGAAATGATACATCTTTGCAAGTGATTTTCTTTGCTTAGGGGGAGTATGGTTGATTCCTTTGCCATAGATGTCAAAAGGGGGAGTAGAGATTTAAAATTTTTCCATCAATGCCAAAGGGGGAGTTTGTTGGCAATGCTTGTAGTTTGCACATGGAAGTTTACATAGTAGGGCAGTTTACACAGTTTTCACAGGGTAGTTTACATAGTAGGGCAGTTTGCACAGGGCAGTTTACACAGTAGGGAAATTTGCATAGTTTGCACAGGTCTTGGTTTTGTCATTAATGTCAAACTTTAAAATGTCAAAGGGGGAGTTTGTTGGTCAGTTTACACAGGCACGTTGGTTCCTAATTTGGAGATCAACATGTCTCTCGACATACCGAAACGCGAAACTGCGAAGAACCCAGGAGGTGAGCCTTTGGTTATAACTCGAGGTCACATGTGAAATGATCCTTGGAAGAGGAGTCAACACCCTTAGTTTGAATTTCATAGATCAGAGATTGACCAGCACATGACACGTCATCCTAAGTAATGTCACTATGATACGTCACTACGGGAATTTCTATTTCGAGAGTTTTTGAATTATTGGAGGTCATGAAGAATTGATGGCCAAAGTACTGAAAACCTGACAACCATCTATCTCGATGAATGATTAAGTCATGTTTGTTGGATTAAGCATTGGAGGGGTAATATAAAAGTCGTATATGACTGTTGATCTGTCCCCGAGAAGTTAACGTGAATCATCTGATCTATGTCCACAAGATCAAATGTGAAGCCGTTAGATCATTTCGGGGATCACGACTTGGAGTGTCGAAACACTTCATCACAAAAATTCTGAAATGCCGAAATGCCAAAATGTGAGAACGCTGAAATGCCAAAACGCTAAATGCTGAAATGCCAAAATGCGAGAATGCCAAAATGTCGAAACACTAAAAGCTGAAATGTTGAAATGTGAAATGCCGAAACGTCGAAATGCGAAACGCCGAAATACCTGTTTGTATAGGCTGTAGTCACCTCCATTGGTCATGTGAGAAGGAGGAGATAGAACCGAGTTAAAGCTCCTTTTCAGAGATCGCAACATGAAGAGACGAGATGTCTTCACCTCAGGATTGCCGATATGCAAATTGCGAAAGCGCCTTTTGGTAAAGGCCCGTGGTCACAACCAATGGGCATATGGAGTAAGCACGAGATCCATATTCTACATCGAACGGTGCAGATAAAACACTTAAATTTATTGTGCGGTTGTTGCTCTTCCAGATGCCTTGGCCAATAATAATCACTGTAAGATAGTTATTCAGTTATTGTAACTGAATCTTCGAATTCTGAGGGTTCGAGTGTACACTTTGAATGTACAAGGTAGATATAAGTGAAATTTGGTGAGGTGAATGTTGGTGTGTATGGAATTAATGGTACAACCGTAGCTCTAAGGTAAAATTCATTTCTGTAAATGAATATAAAACCGAAATAAAATCATACAGGGACAGTGAGAAGAAATGATGAAGATATAATAGAGATCAAGGGGAGAAGAATGGATTTTGATATGATTATATACATAGAGAGGACTTGAATGATGAATCCTTTGCTAGAGAAGATAAAGAGTTGGTTTGCAGGTTCTTAGTGACAGAGAAGGATTCCAGGGTGGTAGGGAGGATCAAGGGGAGACTGTAAAAGTCTCCTGTACAAGTTGGTGCTTGTACATCTGGGAGTTGTAGCTTCCATTCAGTAGGTGCTGAAGAAACAAAGGTAGCAGCCTCATCTAGGTTTTAGCTAAGATAAAATAAGAATGTAAAGAGGAGTTGGAGCTTTCCTTTCATTCATAAGAAGAAGAGGTTTTTCCCTTTTGGGTTTCCTCATGAAAAATCACTGTATCACTATTTCATTTATGTGATTGTATATTTATTGATTAAATGTATTACTGCAAGTTAAATGTTAAAGGCATGATTTATTGATTAATAAGTAATCTTCTTATAAAATGAAAGAAATTTTATACAATTGATTCACCCCCCCCCCCTCTCAAT
>JZKD02S0617524.1:885745-917731 GCA_000966675.3 Picea glauca
CTTGTACAACAATTGGTATTAGAGCGAAAGGTTACAGGTTTGAGTCCACTGGATTGGTGTTGAGTATCTCAGTTGGTGTTGAGGGGGAGATTGTTGAATTGGTGTTCATCACCTCCTTCGGGATTCGCGACATGGTCTAACAGCCTCCCGTGGATCCATTAACTCTAGCGGTGATGAGTTTACCAATCACCCACAGGTTTTGGTCTAATGACAGCCATACTACCTCTAAACAATAGAAAATCTCGAAGTGATGTATCATAGTGACGTTACTTAGGATGAAATGTCATGTGCTGGTCAATCTCCGATCTCTAAAATTCAAACTAAGGGTGTTGACTCCTCTTCCAAGGCTTGTTTCACATGTGACCTCGAGTTATAACCAAAGGCTCACCTCCTGGGTTCTTCACAGTTTTGCGTTTCAGTATGTCGAGACACATGCTGATCTCCAAATTAGGAACCACCGTGCCTGTGAAAACTGATCCACGGTGCCTATGAAAACTGACCAACAAACTCCCCCTTTGACATTTTAAAGTTTGACATTAATGAAAAATCCAAGCCCTGTGCAAACTTCCCTACTCTGTAAACTGCCCTTTGCAAATTGCAAGCCCTGCCAACAACTTCGACTACACATTGATCATCACGTACCTCCTAAAGGGGATACGCTCAGTAGGACCACAGTTGGAGAGGATTATGACGTTAAAGATCAGTGACTTCAACTTGGGAGATCACAAGAACTAAGGAATGATTGCACCACACAAGTATTTGACCAAGACAATGGGGAAGAAGTCAAATATAATCCCCTAGCCATGGACCATGGACATCGCAAGATCAACCATCATAAATCTAATGAAGTTACCACACTTCGAAAGACATAAGGAGGTTAACGCGTGCATTAAAATCCTATTGAAATGCTTCCATGGCAGTTACTTATGGCTGGACATGTGCATCATAGTAGATCTGATGTTGATCCATCCGATCACTAGATTAAGCATGCAAGGACCAGACCCACAAGACTTTTATCCAGGGTAGGTTGTAGATCGTGCCCTGGAACAGACAATAAAATACACCTATGGTGATGTGGAGAAGGGGAAGCGGGGATATAAGATAGCCTCCATCCAGAATGGAACAGTGCGCCTAGCTTTCTAGTTGATCATTGGTAAGATTGTTAGGAAGAATATGCCAATGCAGGTCATGGGGTTTGTCGTTGACCTCACAGGAAAATGCATTGAAGGGATGAAAATGAATTGGGCGAGATACCTCATCAACCAGTTAGAGAAATATTGTCACGAAGCTCAGGATCAGGGCTATGAGTTTCATTTTAGTTGGACGCTAATCCTCATTGCCTTCATTTCTTGGGAGATGCTGGAAGGAGCGACCTTCCCTGAAATTAAGTCGTCCGAATTGCTAGCTATGAAGTTCACTACGCTATGGTATTTGAGCGACATGGAAAAACAATGGCAGTCAAATGCGGTGTTCCACACCTATTATCTACAACTGAAGAGGGCCATTAAATACTTCCCTCGTGTGATGTCAAATACACTACATTGGTTCAATCCATTCATGAAGTTCCGTGCGGATAGGTATTTCATATATATCACTGCATGTCGAGATGAAACAAAGGAGGAGCTACAAAGTTATTATAATCTCATAGAGGAGGAAATAGAAGAAATAACCAAGGAATAGCCTGTAGAGTTCTGTATACCAATTGACCAGGCAGAACTCTCCGACCTCGACCTCATCAGAAGCCCAATGGTCACTCACGAAGAATATGATGCACCCAAAACTAACAGGAAGAAAAAGAAGGAAGATGTACATGAACTAAACATCGCATCAGAAGAGACTACATAAAATTCACCTGAAGGGGGAGGAGGTGACGAAGTAGATAAAGACAAGTATGAAGGGGAAGAAGACAAGCAGAAGTAGGGTGAAGTAATACCACCTAAAGATCCCTTGACAAAGATAGAAACATCCAAGAAAAGAAAGGGTTCCCCAAAGAAACCCTCATCGCGGAAGAAGTCAAAAGCCAATAAACCTCCATTCCACACTATGCTCACGATGGATGAAATTGACCTCATCATTTTCGTTGTATCAGATACCTCAGAGGACATATTGCAGTGAAGTGAAGCCAAACAGGAGACAATGTTTGACAGGATCGAGGCAGAGCTCAAAGGGGTACAACAGGCTCTTTATTCAAGCCGCATAGTGCCTACTGCGTTGTTGTCAACAGGGGACATAAAAGTAGGAGATGAGCCTGCCTAGCTACGCAGACTAGTAGAATCGACAGAGGCTCATCTTCCTCGTGTCTAGGAAGAAAAGGAATAGGCTAGAGAGGCACTGAAGCAAGAAAATGAGGAAGCCATAGAGAAACGGTGGGTTGCGCAATAATAAAAATATGAGCTCTAGGTGAATTTTGCAGAGGATAGAGTGCAGATTCATAAGGAGAAATAATAGTTGCTTGGAGAGTAGATGGGAGTTAAATAAGTAGTCACCAGATCACTTCACGCCTCACACAGATAGAAGAAGAGACCGTAGAGAGACAGATGGGGAAGTCGTTGAAGCCATTCAATAGCCTCAAGCAAGAGTGGAAGAATTGGAACTACAAGTTGTGCTAAGTACTCCAGAGGAAGTGAGAGATCAGAGAGAGGAAAATTCCAGGAGTGCAGTAAAAAGAATCAAGGCATTGTCCTTGGAATGCAAGAAACAAAACAATTTAAGTTTGTAGACCTATGAGCACCTTCCAGAGGACCTAGAACTAAGGACATTGGAGTCACATCTCCAGGAAGAAAAGAAACAAGCAACGATAGTACAAGCACAGTTGAAGCTACTGTCACCAGTCGAGAGGATGAAAAGGTCACATGAACAACGCACAGTTTAGAAATAGGTCCATGCCATCCATATTCAAGTCATGGAATCGAGCCAGAGGCTCCAACAAGTACAGGATAAATCTTTTACACTTTTTGAGGAGATTGAAGGACAAGGTGCACATCTAGAACAAGTAGTCACCATGGTAGAAAAACTTCTGGAAGGACCGGTGACTAAGAAAGTTATTCAAGAGTTTTCCAAGTAGGAGGCTCTGGTGAGGCAGCAGGTCGAGGCAGCTCGAGCTAAGCTCGAGGCCTTTGAGGTAGAGTTACCCAGATCAGAGTGACTTGGGACGAGTCATAGGTGAATGTTGGGGGCCTATTGGTCCTTGACCAGGTTTTGTGGAAACACTGGTCATGTTTGACTAATTTTTGGGACTTTGACAGGCTGGTCGAACATGGAGCGCTAGGCGAAGCAGAGACCATGGGATCTTGCCCCCGTTTGTAGTATTTTTGGGATTATGGTTTATGTAACAGGTATGGGATGTCGGCCCATGGGTTTACCCATGTTTAGGTCTATTTTGTAATGTATAAATAAGTATCTAGGTGATGTAAGAAATGTTGATGGCTTAGTGCTAATGTTATCTAAGTGCAAATAGTTGTGAATGCTCTGTGCATACTGTGTAAGACTTGCCGAGCTAAGTGAAAGTCATTGTAAGAAGGATCTATGATTGAACCTATCTCGAGGAAGGAGGATCTGGTGAGGTGCACGCAGATTTCTTGTCCTATGCGGAGTTGGTATTATGGATCCATGCTTTGAAATAAAATAAAAAAGAAGACAAAGAGTTGGTGGGTGTAGCCCCACGATGGGGGTGAACCATGTATATCATGTGTTATGGTTGCTTTGTGTGATTGATGTAATTTATGCTTAGTGTTGTCATCTTTATGTATGTTAGATGCACCTGATATAGTATCTTAGTGGTTAGTAATGTGAATGAATGCTAGATCGATTATATTTCTATGTTCTAAGTGCTTAGGTGTGTTAGATCTCGTTGAATACTGCATTGTTCAGTAATTAGGGTTTTACCTGCGATGTGAATAAGGGTTAAATGCTAATGAATGTTAACTGCTAAGTTCTCTGTTAAGTATTGTAATCATAGATTTGTGTCCTAGCTAGGTTGGAAACACTTGAGTCCTACAACCCCCCTTGACTCTACCTCAGGTGAGACTTCATCTGATTCACAGGTGTTGCCGAAAGAGTCGATAGTTAGGGTTTTGTTGGTGCGTTGTTGTAGAGTTGAACCCTAGGTCTACCCTTGTGCCAATAAAAAGGATATGACCTCATGTATCTTACTCATCCAATTGATTTCTCCACCAAACATCTTGAACACATATCCACTAGTCGACCTTCATCTATTTAGATCTCCATCCCATTCAACATCAACAAAGCCATGTACATTTACTTCAATGTCAACTTCAATATTCCCTTGGTAGAATATAGCATAATTTTTTGTTCCACACAAATATATGAATAATCTCTTGATATATATCTAGTTATCTTTCCTAGGTGTTGACATGTATCTTCTCAATACTCCCACTACATGAATAATGTATGGTCGAGTGAAAACCATCACATACATTAGACTACCAACAACAATAGCTTAGGGAACATGTGACATGTCCTATATTTATTCCTATGTCTTTGGAAACTATTCAACATTTAGCTTTTCTCCCATAGGAATTGGCACCTTGATTGGTTTACTGTAATATACCAGATATAAAAGGTATGCAGAACAGAAATAAAATGCTAGAAATGGAAGAATAACAACAATATAACTAGAACAATCACCACGATAGCACTGAAATGATATAAGAATAACAACATAAATAACGCTTTGATTCTGAAAGCAATGTTCATGGGCCTCTTCGAGGAGGAAACCTCCAGTTGAGCATAGCTCTATTACAATAATATCCAAGCTAGGGTTCTCATACCCTCGACTCCTATTTAAACTAAATATGTCTATCAAAAAAAGCATCTAGAGGAAGATCCTTCTAGAAGAGAAAGCTTCTATTAGGTCTTCTTACATTCAACTTATTCTATTTTATTGCAAGGCCTTATTAATATTGACCTTTATTACATATGAATATATTGTTCTACCTATGTGCATGTTAGGACCCTAACATGTCCTCCCCCTTAAAAATAACCTTATCCTCAAGGCTTGAGATGTGGAAATTGCTGCAGAATGGTAGTTGGTTCCCAAGTGGCATCTATTGGATTTGTATCTTTCCACTGGACTAACACTTCCTTGATAGTTCTTTGACACAGGCGACACTCATGCTGGTCCAAAACTGCTTGTGGCTATAGGCAAATGGATCCTTCTTCGGCTAAATTGGGAAGGTTGGTTTGAATTTGGCACTTAGTTCAAATCACCTTCTTTAAGCATGAAAAATGAAAAACAGGATGTAGCTTTGAATGATCGGGAAAAGCTAACTGATAGGCCACCTGTCCCACACACTTGAGAACGATATAATGACCATAAATTTGGGTGCTAGCTTTTGACAATGCTCGGCCTTGAGGGAATTTGGCTTGTAAGGTTTCATTCAAACAAACACCTGATCCCCTTCTAAAAATTTGACATTCAGAGCAACCTTGATTTTCTTGTTGCTTCATGTGATTCTGTGCCATGGCCAAATTCTCTTTGAGGGTATAGAGAATAGCCTCTCAAACTGTAAGTGTTTGGTCAAACGTCTGGACCTTCAAGACACTAGGTAAGTATGAGAGAACTAAAGGTGGCTTCTATCCATATAACGATTCAAAAGGAGTCACGCGTGTAGTTGTATGGTATGAAGTGTTGTACCACCATTCATCTAGGGGTAACCATTGAGCTCACTGATTTTTCTTTTATGAGGAAAAACACCTCAAATATGTTTCCAAACACTTGTTGACAACTTCTGTTTGACCATCATTTTGGGGATGATAAGATGTGATGAGATGCAATTGGGTGCCTTGTATCTTGAACAATTCTTCCCAAAAATTGCTTGTGAAAGTTGGTTCGCGATCAGAAACAATAGAGTGCAGCATGCCATGAAGCTTGAAGACCTGATCCATGAAAATTTGAGCGACCATGGATGTTGTAAATGGGTGTTGAAGAGTGAATAAATGAGCATACTTGGAAAGGTGATCAACAACCACCATGGTGATTGATTTATTTTCCGATTTGGGGAAGCCTGTAATAAAATCCATAGAGATATCCCTCCAAATAGAAGGTGGAATTGGAAGAGGTTGTAGTGTGCCCAAAGATTTGACTATTTATCCCTTGTTGCGTTGACACACATCACATTCAGTGAAAAAATTATGAATTTCCTGTTTCATACCATCCCAGAAGAAAGAACGTTTGACCTTGTCATAGGTTTTGATGAACCTGGAGTGCTTTGCTGTGGGTGTAGCATGAAGCTCAGAAAGTACCGTGGATTTAAGATTTTATTCTTTACTTAAATACAAATGGTCTTTGTATCAAATCTCATTATGGAGCCAAGAGTACCCTGGGGAAGATGGAGCATTGGACTGCAATTGTTGGATCAGATGCGAACTTTTGGGATCTTGTATCCATTCTTGGAGAACGACTTGGAGCCAATCTGGTACAATGAAGGAAAGAGAAAAAAGGGATCCTTCACCTTCATATTTTTGAGAAAGTACATCCACAACCACATTGTGTTTTCCTTTCTTGTAAATGATCTCATAATCAAATCCAAAGAGCTTAGTCACCCATTGTTTTTGCTCCGGGGAGGAAATGCGTTGTTCCAGAAAATACTTGAGGCTTTGATGGTCTGTCTTAATTTGGAAGCACTTCCCCAATAGATAAGGGCGCCACAGATCAAAGACATGCAGAATAGCCAACATTTCCTTTTCATAGATTGATTTTCCCAGATTTCTTTAAGATAATTGCTTACTGGTAAAGGCCAAAGGCTGACCCTCTTGCATAAGGACAACAATAATTCCTTTCCCTGAAGCATCACATTCCAAGACAAAGGTCATTGTGAAATCAGGAAGGGCCAGGACTAGAGTGGTGCACATGGCCATCTTCAAGGTTTGAAAATCTTGATTAGCGACTGGAGTCCAAGTGAAAGAGTTCTTTTTTAGGAGAGCAGTGAGAGGTGCTGCAATCGTTCCACAATTCTTAACAAACTTGTGATAATAACCTGTTAAGCCCATAAATCCACGCAAGATTTTAAGAGTCTTTGGGTGAGGCCAGTCTTTCATAGCTTTGATATTTTTAGGATCCACCTTGATGCTTTCCTTTCCAACCAGATGACCCAAGTACTCTACTTTTGAGGCGCCAAAAGAACATTTAGACTGTTTCAGGAAAAGTTGGTGCTGAGAGAGTAGATGGAGAACTCTATCCACATGAGCAAGATGGCCTGTCTAGGTTTTTCTATAGATGAGGATATCATCAAACAAAACTAATATAAAATGACGGAGAAAAGGATGAAAGACATGATTCCTAAGGATTTGGAGGGTGGAGGGGGCATTACACAAGCCAAAGGGGATGACCAAAAACTCATAGTGTCCCTCATGAGTTCTAAAGGAAGTCTTGGGAATGTCTACCTCTTTCATACGTATATGGTGGTAGCCCGAACGAAGATCAATTTTATTAAATAATTGGGCGCCACTCATTTCATTCAAGAGGTCATCAATGATAGGAATGGGAAATTTGTCTTAAATGGTAAGTTTGTTGAGGGCACAAAAGTCAAGACACATTCACCAATAACCTTATTTCTTTAGAACCTTGACCACAAGAGAAGAGTAGGGGATTGTACTAGGGTGGATAATGCTTGCATTAAGGAGTTCCTGGACCATTTTCTCAATTTGATTTTTTTGGGAAAAGGGGTGACGATACAGACGAATATTGGGAGGAAGGCTTCTAGGTACAAGGGGAATGGAATGATCATGAACACCACGGGAAGGAGGGATTCCCTGGGGAGTGGAAAATACCACTTGATGTTTAGAAAGGATGTCTTGGAGGTCTTGCGGCACTGAGGGTGTCTCTGTTTCTTGTATGGCATGGAGTTCGGCAATAACACCAGAATGACCTTTTTTGAGCAGCTTTTCTATGTGATGGGAACTAATGATCTCAGGTGAATCGACGGTGATGCCTTGAAACTTATATTGGTGGACCTCTTGGTTGAATTGCATGGTTAATTCCTTAAAATCCATGAGAATGGGACACAAAGTCCTTAGCAAGTTTGCACCCAACACAATGTCTTAACTGCCCATGTCGATAGCAAACATATTAGATTTCAAGTGGTAGTCATCAATGTAACGGAAATCGAGCACACACAGAAACCAAGATAACTTGAATAAGGTTATCTGTCTTTATTCAATCAATGAAATAAGAGAGAAAATAGCTTTCTTATATAGGTTACAATCAAGTAGAGTCAAACCACTTTATGAATGTGGGATAAAGTGAAAATATAACCTAAAAGAAAATATCTGACCTAAAAGMAAATAAATTAACCTAAAGTCACTTTGACTTTATTAATGCCTAAGTCTAATTTCTAATTGACCATTATAAAGTAATATTTAATTTAACACCCTCCCTTAATGGTCAATCTACTCACTACACCAAGTTTCTTTCAAAATTTTACATGCTTTTCGGGACCCAAAGACTTGGTGAAAATCTCTGCAGTTTGATCCTCTGTAGGACAATACTACAGATCAATAGTTCCATCTTCTACAAGATTTCTAATGAAGTGAAAGTGGGTATCAACATGTTTGGTGTGCTCGTGGAAGACTAGATTCTTGGCAAGTTTCATTACCCCTTGATTGTCACAGAACAAAGGTCTAGTCTCTCTCTACTACATTTGCATATCTGATAACATCCTCCTGAGCCAAACTGCCTCACATGCACCTGTCAATTCTCCTCCATACTCTACTTCTGTCGATGAAAGGGCAAATGCATGTTGTTTCTTGCTAGTCCATTTGACTGCACCCATGCCAAGGCTGAAGACATATCCAGAAGTGGATTTTCTGTCATCAACAAAACTTGCCCAATCTGAATCTGTATACCCACACAACCTCGGGTCTTTGCTCCTACTGTACAAAATACCAAAGTCAAGTGTCCCTTTCACATATCTCAGCACTCGCTCCGTTTTTGTCTAGTGCTATACTTTCAGTGCTATCATAAATCTGGAAATGAAGCTCAAAATGAAACTCAGATTAGGTCTAGTGGTTGTAAGATATATCAAGCTGCCCACTAGCTGTCTCTATAATGACTCACTGAATACCTTTGAGTCAGTCTTGGCTGAAATTTTCAGCCCTTTCTCCATAGGTGTAGAGGAGATTTTGCAATCCTCCATCCTGAACTTATCCAAAAAACTCCTGGCATACTTTTCTTATGAGACAAACATGTTTCTCCATGTTTGCCAAACTTCTACACCCAGACAATAGTCTAGGAGGCCTAGATCTGTCATGTCAAATGCTCTGCTCATGTTGGATTTGATCCATGTAATTGCATCTTCCTCACTACCTGTAATAATGATATCATCCACATAAAAAACCAGAAGAATGATCTCATTACCAACTCTTTTGACATATAAGTTGGAATTTGAAGGACTCCACTGGAACCCTTGCTGAACCAAATACCTGTCAATCTTGATGTACCACGCCCTCGGTGCCGATTTCAGACCATATAGAGCCTTCTTTAGTTTGCAAGCTAGATGCTCCTTCCCTGCAACCTGAAACCCCTCTGGTTGGTACATGTATACCACTTCCTTCAAATCTCCATTGAGGAAGGCACTTTTCACGTCCATCTGGTGGACCTTCCAGCCTTGTTGTGCTGCCATGGCTAGAACAAGACGAATAGTGCTCATCTTCGCTATAGGAGCAAAAGTCTCCTCATAGTCAATGCCTTCTCGCTGAGAGAATCCTTTCACAACTAACCATGCTTTGTACTTGTCAAGTGTACCATCTTCCTTGTACTTGACCTTGTACACCCATTTGCAACCAATGGGTTTCTTCCCTGATGGAAGAACTGTGAGATCCCAAGTTTGATTTTTCATCAAACTTTCATGTTCGGCCTCCATGGCCTTTTCCCATTCAGGTCTTCCTTTTGTTTCCTTGAATACCTGAGGCTCATAGATCTCCTGACTATTGGTCATAAGAGAAAAGTTGACTATGCCAGTCTGTTGTTTACTCTTACCTCGTGATGATATTCCCTCGATCATCTCTCTTATCTGAACATCTCCAATGGTGTTGTGCCACCACTTGGGTCTTTTGGAATCCCTGGCTGCCAAGTCAGTATTACCACCATGACTTGGGATTCCTTCTTCAGAATGTAATGATATGAATGACCTAGGAGAGTCATCCGATTTTGACTCCTCATAATCATGCTCAGAATCTTTCCCCCCTTCAGGTGGAGCTATTAGAAGCTTGACACCTGAATCTTCAATGACTTGTGGTTGCTCAGTAACTTTGAATGTGGGAGGAGTATGGAAGGGTCCAACCTCCTCATCAATAAAAACATCTCTACTAAAGCTCACCTTATCAGTGTCAACATCAACTAATCTGTAAGATTTATGGGTGTCGTTGTACCCTGTAAGCATCATCTTCTTACTCTTTGGATCTAACTTGGTTCGTTTCAAAGTTGGAATCCAAGTGTAAGCAGTAGAACCAAAGAACTTAAAGTGACTTACTTTGGGCTTTCTTCCATACCATGCTTCCTCTAGAGTCTTCTGCTTTACCACCATCGTGGGAGATCTATTCAGCAAGTACACTACTGTGAACACTACCTCTACCCAAAACCTGTTAGGAACACACCTGTTATGCAACATACATCTGGACATCTCCATGATAGTGCGGTTTCACCTTTCAACCACCCCATTTTGTTGTGGAGTATAGGGTGTGGTGTATTGTCTCTTGATCTGATGTTTAGCACAAAAATTATTGAATTCTTTGGAGCAAAATCCTCCACCATTATCATTTCTAAGAGAGGTAATATGACAACCTGACTCATTCTCGACTAATGCTTTAAAGTTTTGAAATTATTTAAACACGTCATACTTCAAATTCAAAAAATACACCCACATTTTCCTACTGAAATCATCAACAAACAAAAGGAAATACCTGGCACCAGTGATTGATGTTGTGTTCATTGGTCCACATACGTCTACATGAACCAGCTGAAGAACCCTCTATACTCTCCAAGATTTTCCTTCATCAAATGGCGCTCGATGTTGCTTCCCTGCTTGTAAAGATCCACAAACTCCCTAAATCTTCTGCTGAATGTCTTGAAGTCCATCTACCAGTTTCTCTCATGCCAACTAAGAGAGGTAGTAAAAATTGAGGTGCCCATATCTCTGATTCCATAGTGTGCATATGTATGATGCACTCTTCACTGCCAGTGCATGCACTCTGACCTACCCAATATCCACCAATCTGAACAGACCATGGTCCTCCACACCAAGAGCAACGATCTTCTTGGTATTCTTGTCAACAATATAGCACTTGTGATTGCTAAAGTTGACATCCAAGTGAGGAGAGTGCCTCATAATCTGACTAACTAAGAGAAGATTAAGCTCCATAGCTGGCACATAGTGGACATTGAGAAACATAAGAATCTTTCCTCCGAAGGAAATCTGAACATTCCCCTTGCCAACTATGTTATCTCCTCAAATAAATTGGTGGAAATTTTGCTTTTGAGGTGATAGGTTGTGGTCCAAATTTTATTCCTAAATTTTTGTAGGTAGGTTAGAGAGTCTGTTTTCTGTAAATAAGATCAAAAGAAATTTTTGATTTGGTTTGGTCAAGCAAAAGTCATAATCTCAGGTTTTGGTGGTTTAGGCGAGCCTGAAACGTGCTCATTAACCACTGAAAGCCTTGGTTCCCGGTAGTTAAGAGGGAAAAGAAAAAATGCAGTTAACCACCGAAAACATTTCAATGGGAAAAATGGAAAGCTCGTTCTTTCACACGAGTCAGTTGTCAGTTGGTGCAATGATGGAAACATAACCTCCGAAAGTTCATGAAGGTGGAAGGTATGCACGTTCTAATTGTATCTATCCGCAAATTTAAGTTCCTGTTGTCCTTTCAACCACAGTTGTATTTTCAAAATGAAGACACGGCGATAATACATAAATTCATCCATGTTGTCATGAAGCCTCCCTCCATTTCCAGTTACGAGTACACAATCTATCATGATCCCGTTAAATCCGTCATTTAATCCTCATTCATTATCAATTTGAATTCCAGAGTTATTGAGATAATCGTGAGTCTGCGATTTCATCAATCAAAGGTGTTTCCAGAGATCATAATCCCATTTCCCATGGTGATCGTCAAGTGCCATTAGAGTCCAACAAATCACTCTCAAGCCAATTAATCCAGGTCGATTTATTAGGCAAGTTCAAAACCCATCTTGTTTCTGTTTAAATGAATATACCACCAAAAATAAAAAAATTCGGCATGCTCTCAGTCAATTTGTTGCCTAAACTTGGTTAGTGTTTGAGCTTGGTGATCCGAACTCTGTGTCACCCTGTCCCATTTTCTCTTCCATGAGTCATACTCTCTATCATCCTAAATCCTGGAGTCTTTGTTTCCCTGGCACTCATTTTTCCATAATCGCAGGTACAATCAGCATTGCCTAATGCTAAAAGCAGGGCCAGTTCCGAGGTCTAAAGTGCATGGATTTTGGTACCTAGAAGCTCACCCGGAGGTGGTAGAATTCTTCAAATAGGCTGGGGTATTTTCATATTGTGAAAAATTAACCAATTTTCATCAACAAGTGGCCGAGTCTTTTGCCATTTCTTATGATGGGAGGTATGCTAAAATAGGAAAAGAGGGGTTTATCATTGATGAAGTTGCCATTGCTAAGTATACAGGTTTACCTAGATCAGGATACTATTGGTTCAAGTCTACCATACCTTCAAACATCGAATTTAGGTCATACCTATTGTCTGTACACAAAGATTTGATCTGGAAAAAGGATATTCCAATGTATTACTTGGAACCAAAGTGGCAATCCTTGTTGAAAGAAATATTTGTTTACATAACATGTGAAGGGTGGTACAATAGAGTGATGTTCTACCACTTTAAGCTTTTAAACCATTTTACAGGCAGAGATCCAATTAATCTACCATTTTACTTGCACAAAGACCTCACGAAAATGTTTAAACAGGTCAAGGCCAATCCCACTAAGGTGGAAAGCAGATTGTCTCATCAAGGACTCATTACTCTTATTGTCAAAGAGTCATTGAAGAAAAGGCAGGTAGATTGGAACTATTTCCTCTTCTGGAATGAATTCCAGACCGATTGGCAACAACAAGAGAAGGGTAAAAAGGCTGCCACTAAGAAGACTATTACTCCCAAAAGAAGTCATAGAAAAAGGAAGGGTATCTCACCACCAATAGATTCGATAGAATCATCCTCTATTAAGAAGAAAATAATCAAAATAAAACTACAGTTTGAGGGTAAACAGTCCAAGGACCCTGCTACAGGAAGTAACCCTTTAAACCTACCCTATAGTGATTCAAAACCAGAACAAGAGTTAGCAGAGACACAGGGTAATGTACAGGCTAAACAAGGTGCAGACTATTGTTCCAATTTACATTCACCAACTCCTCCAGAGGCACACAGTCCACCAATGGAAAAAGCCTCTTCAAGTAAGCCTAAAGCAGCTAGATCACGGAAAATCAATAAACTCCTGCAACAGGTCTATGAAATGGAAGTCTTGGAAAGGGTTATTAAAAAATCTAATATAGAATTGACTGAAAGAAATGCAAATCTTTTCAAAATAAACCAAACCCTCAAAGAGAAGCATGAGAAGATCAAAGACAGGAACAGGGTATTGATCAGGGAGAACATGAAGCTGTATAGACAACTTAGAATTCTGAGGTTGAAGTTAAAAGAGTTTCAATCACCAACACAAGAGAAAACTGGTTTGGAAACTCTAGCTAACTTAGCTACAACCATGGTAGACACACCAGAGCCTTCCACACATCCAGTTGAAGTTCACAAATCTGCACGAACGAGGGCTGCCTCATCCAAAAAACCTTGAACATCAGAAAAGGATTGAAGGCAAGAATTTTTGCAAATTTTGATTTTTTCTCAAAGCTGAAGTTTCAGTGGTTTAGGCGAACAAGACGACTATTCATTAACCACCAAAAATGGAGCTTTCGATAGATAATCCACTCAGGAGCTTTCTAGGTTAACCACCGAAATCCTGTCACTTTCATAATGATCAAGTTTTTGCACAGAGCAAAGTTTTCTGAGTTGGAAAGGTTTGAAACCTCTTCGAATGGACATTTGATGAATTGTCAAGACAGATCCAATAGCTATTTTTGATAGATTATGGAAAGAAGAGGTGTTTCAAACGTTTTTGGTATCTTTGACAAAGGCAGAAAATCAGGACGCTTACTCACATCAACAGATTCGAATTTGTATCTCTTGGAGGGTCATCATTCAGCCTTGGAAGGCTATCTTTCACTGCACCATTACTCAACAAGAGATGAAGACCATGAAATCTGGGATTGACCTCATTTTTGGGTATCATTCCACATCTTTTGCAAACTAAATTTTGACTTTCTATCTTTAGCATATTTGATCCATGTTTTCAGTATATCAAAACTGCACTGTAAAGCTATAAAGATAAAGGTAGAATAGGATCTAAAGGTTCGAATTTGGAAACTTTTCTCATATTATGTACTCAAACTTATCATTTTCATATTAAGTTATACAAGCTTCTTTTTCCATAACTTGTTTAGATTTCATCTTCTTGTCTATTATGTACTTGCACCTGGATATTATATTCACACTGTTATGCTTGTTTATGCCCGATAACTGTCATCTTATCATTGCATTCATAAGTTTAACTTTGCAAGTATTCCTATGATTATTGTAATTGTCCATTCATATATGCTTTATATGTGATTCTGCTGATATAATAGTTATTTCTCCATACATCCCTTTATTTGTAAACTCTCTGAATATTTGTGGTTGAAAGCCTTGTCCATCTAAATGTGTTCATGCTTGTTTTGAGTGAGAAATGATTCAGTCATCCGAATTGATCCAAACCCAAACTTATTATTGAGAAAACAGTTACCAAAAGATTAAGTTACCAGGCATCTCTGACTGACAACCTAGGAGAGTTTTCTAGAGTGATAAAAAATTGGCATCATTACTGGGGAGAGGAGATCGAAGCTCATCTTCCCTGGGAGATGACATAGATCCAACTTTGATGGTAGAAAAAGTCTGGACATCATTTGGGTTGTAATTATCTATCTGGCGACTCCATTGAAATGAAGTAGCTCCAAAAAGAGCTCACACCAGCGTGAACCAAGAAGGCCCACTGACAACACCAGTTCCTAACCCTGAGAAGATCATCAGTAAGGGAAAATATTTACAAAGACAGGCTTCTGGATCTGCAAAGACATTAAATTCAGGTATTCAAACCGACACTTCTTCTTTGATATCTAAAAGGCCTCTAGTTGAATACCCTGTTGCTAAAACTCATAGTTCTCAGGAAATTGAAAATTTATCTCAAATATTGAAGGTAGAGGAACCTTCACTTTATTCTAATGTTACTGACTCTGTTCTTGAGCATGATATTTCATCTCATCTTAAAGAGATAGTTACAGGGTCCTCTCAGCAAAAGGAAACCTCTTATTCATCTTCTTTGAATTCCTCACCCACCAAACCTACAGAAGGTGTTTTCTACACTCATACTAATCTGCTTGTTCTTGAAGATATTTTACATGATCTGTCCTCTAAGGGAGAAGAAGGTTTAGCCTTGTTGCTTGGTCAGTTTTATAAGGCCTCTTATTTTTCACCCATTCCTGAAAATTCTATTCAAAGTGAAGTGAGACAACCATTTTATTTTAACTCAGTCATCCCATCTCCACCTTCATCTCCTGCAAATTCTTCTTCTCTATCAACCCCCAAGACTGCCATGGCTACCCCTTTAACCAAGATGGAGCAGATTTTGGCAAATAGGTATGCTCCACTTGTATTGCCCAATTCTTTATCTGCTATGCCAACTAGAGATTATCATAAATATATGCCAAAGTTTACCAGAGCGGGGGATTATACTATTGAAGAACATATTGAAGCTTTTTATGCTTATGCTGAAAATATTAACATTTCAGAAGAAGATGTGTGGACTAGAGTTTTTGTTCAGAGTTTGGATGGCCAAGCCCAGAAATGGTTCAAATAGCTACCGGCAAATTCAGTCACAGGTATTGAACAATTAGATGAGGTATTCTTAAAACACTGGGGATAAAGAAGAGATCTGCTATATTACATTTATGAGTTTGGAAATTTAAGGAGAGAATATGGAGAGTCAGTCTCAGACTTCATCAAAAGGTTTAATAGAATGTTTGGCAAGATCCCTGCAGAGATCAAACCAAGTGACGCATCGACATAGATCACATTCTTTACTGCCTTTGATCCATATTTTTGTCTAATCCTCAGAGAAAGAAGATCAGCCACACTTTATTTAATGCAAGATGCCGCCCTCGAGGTTGAATCAAACATTACAACATCTCAAAAGATCAAAGGAAAGGTCGAGAGAAAGAAGTCTGTTGTTGAGCCCTCTTCTTCTTCTAATAGTAAAATGGAAAAGATGGAAAAGATGTTGGACAACTTGACATTTGAAATGTCAAAATTGAAGGTCCAGAATCAACAACCAGCAAGGACAAAAGAGCTAAATACTTTTTCCCCGAGAAATCCGAATGCTTTCCCTTACAGAAGGAACAATCCACAAGTCTAGATCCTTCAGAGAGACATGAATGCAACTGATGATCAGAGAATCATACCACCTTTTCAAAATGCATTGTTAGAAGAAGAACAACATCCATCTCACAATGAAGTCGAAGAAGTAGATGAAATAAATTATTTTGGTGACGAAAATGATTCTTCCTTTTTGACACAAGTAGATTATGAAGAAGCCCCGATGGACCAGGAAATTCATGAGGCAAGTATCGAAGAATATGTCTACTTGACAGGTGATCAGAAAGGTTATAATTTAAGATCCAAGAATGTTGTCCCGAAACCATTGCTCGCTGCTCTTGTGAAGAACAAAGAAGTTGCTGCTCCGGTGAAGAGTAAAGAAGTTGCTGCCAAGAAGCCTGTTGCTCATGTAAAACAAACCTCCACTCCTGCAAAACAACAGTACAAGAAAACACAGCCCCCAACCAAGGAGCAAGTCATTCTCAAAACTCCTTCCAATGAGGTAAAAGCTTATGATAAATCATCTTTCTCTTTTAATTTCGAATCAGAAATTCAGAAAGTAAAGATACCTATGCCATGAACCGAACTCATGAAGAACAATATATTTAAGTCAACCATCCTGAAGTCCCTTGAGCCAAAGACCTCTTCATCTGTTGATTTTGTTAACCTACAAGATGACAATCCAACAATAGCTATAGGGCCTATGATAGAAGATTGAGATGATTCTTGTCCACCATTCTATATATCCCTAAATATCCATGATAAGATCCTCCACAATTGCTTGCTTGATTCCGGGGCATCACATAATCTTATGCCCAAAGCAGTGATGGATGAGCTTGGGCTTGAGGTCACCAAACCATATCATGATCTCTTCTCTTTTGATTCTAGGAAAGTCAGATGCCTTGGCCTCATAAAAGACCTTGTTATAAACCTTGCCCAATTGCCAATGAGAAGCATGGTAATGGATGTGGTGGTTGCTGATATCGCACCTAAGTTCGGGATCCTCTTGTCTCGTCCATGGGGAAAAAGGTTAGGAGGTACCTTGCAGATGGATATTTCGTATGCTACAATTCCGGTGTTTGGAGGAGAGCTAAAAGGACTTTATAGATAGAATCAACTTGCCTACATCATCAACGATGCAAAAAATTCTGTAAATCATCCTATTTATGCTGTGGATACAGATTTTGTCTCGTGCATTCTTCAAATAGATGATTCTCAATCAACTCCTATGCAGATTGTGAAGCCTATCGAGCAACAAATTGATGATACAAATGTTTTAGTTTGGACCATGTGTTTTGATGGGGCCAGTACTAAAGATTCAGCAGGTGTAGGGGTAGTTTTGATTTCTCCTTCAAAGGAGACTATATATTTGTCTTTTAAGCTCAATTTCAGAACTACTAACAACATAGCAAAGTATGAGGCCTTTCTGTTGGGATTAAATTCAGCTAAGGAGATGGGGATAAAAGGTTTAAAGGTATTCAGAGATGCAGATCTCATCATACAATAGGTAAATAGTACCTTCCAAGCAAAGCATGTCAGATTGAAATCCTACAGGGATGAGGTATGGAAAGTAAGATATTCTTTTTCCATTTTTGAGATTTATTATATACCCAAGGATATGAATCAACTTGCCGATTCCCTTGCTGTTTCAGCCAACACGTTTATTCCTCCCATGCCCCCCGGGCTCAGTTATGAAATCCAAGTCAAATATAGACCATCTTTTCCCGGCAATATTTAATACTAGAAAGTTTTTGAGGATGATGATGAACTTAGTAGATTTCTTCAAGTGGTAGATGAATTTTCTGATATGCATGTTGACCAGCAGAATCTAAATGTAGAGAAATCCCAGAAGCTTAAGCTAAAACAAACATTGGGTTAGCATGATATTGTTTAGCTACCTAACAATTATATACCTCGAGGTTTGGTACCTCTCGAAAAGCTTTTTGATCACAATGATGTTTCCTACAAGCCAGATAAAAAGGAGAAAGATCCTGCTGTTCATGAGCACACCATAGGGGGTGAAAGCTAGCCTAAATTCATAAATCTGTCTTCTAAATTGACTGCTGATCAAAAGTCTGAATATTGCAGTGTTTTGAAAAAAAAATCTGATGTTTTTGCTTGGAAATATAGTGATCTAAAGACTTATGACCCTGATATCATTCAACACAAGATTCCTCTTGAGAAAGACACTATCCCTTTCAAACAAAATCTCAGACCTATCAGTCCTCTTCTTTTTCCTGTGATTGAAAGAGAAATTAAAAAGCTTATTGATACCAAGATCATAATCCCTTTGAGATACTCCAAATGGATTGCAAATCTAGTAATAGTGAGAAAGAAAAATGGTGAGGTCAGGTTATGTCTAGACTTTAGAAACCTAAACAGATGCTCTAAGAAAGACAAATATCCCCTACCTAAAATGGAACATTTGCTGCAAAGGATTTCAGGGGCTTCTGTCATGTCTTTCCTAGATGGTTTTTCCGGCTATAACCAGATTTCTGTCCATCCTGATGACTAGGAGAAGACTGCATTTACTACTCCTTGGGGTACTTTTATGTATGCCAATATGCCATTCAGATTAATGAATGTCGGGGTCACGTTCCAAAGAGCCATGGACATAGCTTTCGTGGGAGAAAAGGACAAGTTTGTCCTCATATATCTTGATGACATCACAGTTTATTCTAGCAGTCATGAGGAGCATCGAAAGCATTTAAAAAGAGTGTTCTTGAAATGCAGGTAGTTCGAAATCTCATTGAATCCCAAAAAGTCTCAGTTTTCTCTCAGGAAAGGTAAGCTCTTAGGCCACATTGTCTCAGCAGAAGGTGTAAAGGTTGATCTAGCTTGGGTGGAAGCAATTTAGAGGCTATCCTTGCCAAGGTCAAAAAAGGATATTCAATCGTTGCTCATAAGATCAATTTTGTTAGAAGATTTGTGCCAAATTTTGCCGAGTTAGTAAAACACATAACATGTATGTTGAAAAAGGGGTCTGAGATAAAATGGACAGAAAATGAAAGGAATTCATTTCAAAATATCAAGCAATCTATCATGGAATCCCTGAATCTGATCAATCCGGATTACAATAAGATTTTCTACATTTTTTCCTTTGCTTCTTACGACATAGTGGCAACAGTTCTACTACAGAAAGATGATGACAATTTGGATCACCCAGTTACTTTCTTCAACAAAACACTTAGAGACACTGAACTAAGGTATGATCCTATTGAAAAACAAGGCTATGCTCTCATAAAATCTTTAAAATCCTTCAGAATTTATATCCTCCACTCAAAAGTCATTTCATATGTTCCTTCACCCTCCGTGACAGATGTTTTGACTCAGCCTGATATTGATGGAAAGAGAGTTAGATGGATTGCAAAGTTGATTGAGTTCAACATTGAAGTAAATCCCACCAAATTTCTAAAAGGCTAGGGCCTTGCTAAGCTCTTAACGGAGGAAAATCATGAGCTGCTGGACATAAATTTCATAGGAGAAAGTTCAGTGAATTTGCATATGGAGTTTGCAGCGGATGGACAACATAGAAATCAACAAGTGGCAGAGCACTTGTCTTCTTGTGAATGGTACTCAGGTATTATACATTTTTTGCAAAAGCTAGAAGTTCCTCCTAAACTCAGTATGACTCAAGCCCGAGCCCTTAAGCTCAGAGCCATCAAATTCTGCATTTACAATAATTTGTTATATTGGAAAGATCCTGCTGGTTTTCTTCTCAAATGTTTAGACAAAGAAGAGTCAGTGGAAGTTACACATCTGTTTCATTCAAGTGTTTGTGGAGGTCATCATTACTGGAAGACCATTGTTCATAAAATCCTGAGGGCTAGATACTATTGGCCTTTCCTTTTCTCATATGTGTGTGCCTTCATCAAAGCTTGTGACAAATGTCAAAGATTTACGGGAAAACAACAGCTAAAATCTTTACCCCTGAGACCTATAGTGGTGAATGGCCCTTTTCAACAGTGGGGTTTAGATTTTATAGGTGAGATAAATCCTTCGTCTAGTGGTCAACATAAGTGTATCTTAGTAGCCAAAGATTATTTTACAAAATGGATAGAGGCAATTCCCACCCGGAATTCCACCCACCAGGTAGTCATGAGGTTTATTTATGAAAATATCTTGAGCAGATTCGGTTGTCCCAAAAGGCTGGTAATAGATAATGCAACAATGTTCAAATCAGAGGCATTAGTAGACATGTGTAAATCAATGGGCATCCAGTTGGTACATTCGACCCCCTACTACCCTCAAGGTAATGGCCTGGCCGAATCATCCAATAAGAGCTTAATCAAAATCATCAGAAGAATGTTAGAGGAAAACAAAAAGAATTGGGATTCTAAACTGAAATTTTCTCTGTGGGCAGATAGAGTAACTATCAAAAAGTCCATAGGAACCTCTCCATTCAAACTGGTCTATGGGACTGATGCCATTTTTCCTGTTCAATTAATTTTACCAGTGGCTAGATTCTTTCAGGAAGAACAAACTGAGTCAAATGATATGGTAAGAAGAATGCTTGATTTGGTGGAACTGCAGTAGGCCCGCGAACAGTTAGTGGACAGATTAGAGGCTCATCAAAAGAAGATCAAAGATACTTTTGACAGAAAGACAAACGTGGATAATTTTCAGGTTGGTGACTGGGTTCTAAAATGGGATTCTCTTAGACAGGATAAAGGCAAGCATAACAAGTTCGATTCTTTGTGGACCGGTCCTTTCATGATAACTCAAGTACAGAATAACAAAACTTTCATGCTGCAGAATCTGGGAGGTGAAGAAATGTTCGGTGGCTCGGTAAACGGGTAGTTTTTAAAACTCTATTTTGTCTAAGGCTATGAATCCTGGACATTGTAATGTTAGTTTTAGTTTTTACTTTTACAGAATAACTCCATGCCCAATGGAAGCACTAGCAGATAGTTTTTAATTTTCTTTTTCGAGAAAGGCATTGGTTCTGTGGTTCTTGAAACCTCATAGGGAGGTGTTCATCCCCAATAGGAGCCAGTGTTATCTCCTCAAATAAATTGGTGGAAATTTTTCTTTTGAGGTGATAGGTTGTGGTCTAAATTTTATTCCTAAATTTTTGTAGGTAGGTTAGAGAGTCTGTTTTCTGTAAATAAGCTCAAAAGAAATTTTTGATTTGGTTTGTTCAAGAAAAAGTCAGAATCTCAGGTTTCGGTGGTTTAGGCGACACTAAAATGCGCTCATTAACCACTGAAAGCGTTGGTTCCCGATAGTTAAGAGGGAAAAGAAAAAATGTGGTTAACCACCCAAAACATTTCAACGGGAAAAATTTAAATCTCGTGCTTTCGCACGAACCAGCTGTTAGTTGGCGCAATGATGGAAACATAACTACCAAAAGCTCATGAAGGTGGAAGGTATGGACGTTCTAATTGTATCTATCCGCAAATTTGAGTTCCTGTTGTCCTTTCAACCACATTTGTCTTTTCAAAATGAAGACACGACGATAATACATAAATTCATGCATGTTGTCACGAAGCCTCCCTCCATTTCCAGTCACGAGTACACAATCTATCATGATCCCCTTAAATCCCTCATTTAATCATCATTCATTATCAATTTGAATTCAGGAGTTATTGAGATAATCGTGAGTCCACGATTTCATCAATCAAATGTGTTTCCAGAGATCATAATCCTGTTTCCCATGGTGATCGTCAAACGCCATTAGAGTCTAGCAAATTGCTCTCAAGCCAATTAAGCCAGGTCGATTTATCAGGCAAGTTCAAAACCCATCTTGTTTCAGTTTAAATGAATATATCACCAAAAATTGAAAATTTCGGCATGCTCTAAGTCAATTTGTTGCCTAAACTTGGTTAGTGTTTGAGCTTGGTGATCCGAACTCTGTGTCACCCTATCCCATTTCCTCTTCCATGAGTCATACTCTTTGTCATCCTAAATCCTAGAGTCTTTGTCTCCCTGGCACCCAGTTTTCCATAATCGTAGGTACAGTCAACATTGACTAATGCTGAAAGCAGGGCCAGTTCTGAGGTCTGAAGTGGATGGATTTTGGTACCTAGAATCTCACCCGGAGGTGGCAGAATTCTTCAAACAGGCTGGGGTATTTTCATATTTTGAAAAATTAACCAATTTTCATCAACAAGTGGCCAAGTATTTTACCATTTCTTATGATGCGAGGTCTGCTAAAATAGGAAAGGAGGAGTTTATCATTGATGAAGTTTCCATTGTTGAGTATACAAGTTTACCTAGATTAGGAGATTATTGGTTCAAGTCTACCATACCTTCAAACATCGAATTTAGGTCACACCTACTGCTTGTACACAAAGATTTGATCTGTAAAAAGGATATTCCAATGTCTTACTTGGAACCAAAGTGGCAGTCCTTGTTGAAAGAAATATTTGTTTACATAACATGTGAAGGGAAGTACAATAGAGTGATGTTCTACGACTTTAATATTTTAAACCATTTTACAGGCAGAGATCCAATTAATCTACCATTTTACTTGCACAAAGACCTCACGAAAATGTATAAATAGGTTAAGGCCAATCCCACTAAGGTGGAAAGAAGATTGTCTCTTCAAGGAATCATTACTCTTATTGTCAAAGAGTCATTGAAGAAAAGTCAGGTAGATTGGAACTATTTCCTCTTCTGGAATGAATTCCAGACTGATTGGCAACGACAGGAGAAGGGTAAAAAGGCTGCCACTAAGAATATTATTACTCCCAAAAGAAGTCATAGAAAAAGGAAGGGTATCTCACCACCAAGAGATCTGATAGAATCATCCTCTGTTAAGAAGAAAATAATCAAAAGAAAACTACAGTTTGAGGGTGAACAGTCCAAGGACCCTGCTACAGAAAGTAACCCTTTAAGCCTACCCTATAGTGATTCAGAACCAGAACAAGAGTTAGCAGAGACACGGGGTAATGTACAGGATGAACAAGGTGCAGACTATTGTTCCAATTTACCTTCACCAACTCCTTCAGATGCACACAGTCCACCAGTGGCAAAAGCCTCTTCAAGTAAGCCTAAAGCAGCTAGATCATGGAAAATCAATAAACTCCTGCAACAAGTTTATGAAATGGAAGTCTTGGAAAGGGTTATTAAAAAATATAATATAGACTTGACTGAAAAAAATGCAAAGATTTTCAAAATAAATGAAACGCTCAAAGAGAAGCATGACAAGATCAAAGACAGGAACATGGTATTGATCAGGGAGAACATGAACCTGTATAGACAACTTAGAATTATGAGGTTGAAGTTAAAAGAGTTTCAATCACTAGCAGAGGAGAAAAATGGTTTGGAAACTCTAGATAACTTAGCTACAACCATGGTTGACACACCAGAGCCTTCCACATAGCCAGTTGAAGTTCACAAATCTGCACGAACAAGGGTTGCCTCATCCAAAAAACCTTGAGCATCAAAAAAGGATTCAAGGTAAGCATTGTTGAAAATTTTGAAGTTTTCTCAAAGATGAAGTTTTGGTGGTTTAGGCAAATAGGAAGACTGTTCATTAACCACTGAAAACAGAGCTTTCAGTAGATAATCCACTCAGGAGCTTTCTAGGTTAACCACCGAAAGCCTGTCACTTCCAGAATGATCAAGTTTTTGCACAGATCAAAGTTTTTTGAGTTGGAAAGGTTTGAAACCTCTTCGAATGGACATTCGATAAATTGTCAAGACAGATCCAATAGATATATTTGATAGATTATGGAAAGAAGAGGTGTTTCTAACGTTTTTGGTATCTTTGACAAAGGCAGAAAATCAGGATGCTTACTCACATCAATAGATTCGAATTTGTATCTCTTGGAGAGTCATCATTCAACCTTGGAAGGCTATCCTGCAATGCACCATTACTCAACAAGAGATGAAGATCATAAAATCTAGGATTGACCTCATTTTTGGGGATCATTCCACATCTTTTGCAAACTAAATTTTGACTTTCTATCTTTAGCATATTTGATCCATGTTTTTAGGATCTCAAAACTGCACTGTAAAGCTATAAAGCTAAAGGTAGAATAGGAACTAAAGGTTCGACTTTTGAGACTTTTCTCATATTATGTACTCAAACTTCTCATTTTCATATTAAGTTATACAAGCTTATTTTGCCATAACTTGTTCAGATTTCATCTTCTTGTCTATTTTGTACTTGCACCTGGATATTATATTCATGTTGTTATGCTTGTTTATGCCCGATAACTATCATCTTATCATTGAATTCATAAGTTTAACTTTGCAAGTATTCCTGTGATTATTGTAATTGGCCATTCATATATGCTTTATATGTGATTCTGCTGATATAATAGTTATTTCTCCATACATCCTGTTTGCACCCTTTTCGTCGACTTGGTGAGAAAATCAAGGGTGCTTACATGCCCAGTTGGGTCTTGCTGAGCATGACAGCTGTAGAGGAAAGGGTTAGAGAAAGAAAAACAAAACTATAAGCAAGAATTAAACTAATACAAACTAAAATCATGAGCATATGGATAAAGAAATAACAAACACAAAAAGACCAATATCACCAATGTTTTTAGGCTGATCAATTGATGAAATCAAAGAACAATGAAGAAAGGGGACTATGAGTCCCTTCTTTCTCCAATGGAAGGTTCTTGAGGCCCTCACAAACTTGCTCTCCTTACAATAAGAAAATGAGAATGATGGTGAAAGAACTCCTAACACATCCACTCAATGGAGAGGTGGATAGCTTAATGAAATGGTGCCAATGTGTTATTGTCAAGGAGTGAGTCCTTAAAAGAATCTAGACAACATAACATTACATGAAATACTTTGAGAAAATGATGTTTCTTCATGGCTTTTTATAGCATAGCATTGGGTGATTATGTAACTCCTTTGAAGTGTGAAAAGGGGCTCTTTAGAACTTCATTAGGTCTTTGACCAGCCTACCATGCAGATTTAGCTCAGATTTGAGGGTCAAATTGGCTTGGGAGCTGATCCATAAGTGGTTGGGAGGCCGACCAATTCAATAAATGCGCCATTTAGCAGGTGCGCGGGTTTTTTCACCAACAACCGTGCATCATGCGCGTATGCGTGCATGGTACGTTTATGTTCCGTGCATGTGCACGCACACAAAACTTCTGTAAAGTGCCCTTCAATTTTTGGTTACTTTGTATAGTTTTTGACCTTTTTGCAATGCTGTGAAATAAATTCAGTGCCATGAATGACTTTTTTCTGTTTGACGATGATGAGTTCTTGTCGCCATGTGCAGATGAAATTTCAGTGATAACAGATGCCCCCTAATGGATGAGGTTAGGAGCAGACGTATAGTCGTAATCCATCAATGTTTCTTGTACTGAGAATGTTGTTGTAAGAGAGAGCAATAGTGGGACCGTTCAGAGCGATCCGTTGGAGAAAAAAAGGAACCGGTAGGACCCAACCTTCTGAGAGTTGTGCAAAAAACTAGAAAACTGTGTACAAACAAGGCGGGCATGCCCCATGCTCGTGTTAAGTAACTATGAAAAATATGACTAAAGTGGTGGTGTAGACAACTGCAGTGCCCTCGGGGGCGGTGATGATAAAGGCAGAAGACAATTCTGCAAAGGAACATACTCTGAACAAATAGGCAATGATCGCAGTAATAAGTAGCGGCGATGATGTGGGCATTGATGGCCCAACCCAGTTCAGAGGTCTTCGGCAAATGGTAGAACTAACTGCAATAGTCACAAAGTAAGACCCACCAGAACATGAGAAAGTGTTGGCGTCAAATTTTATGGGGACCAATGACAGCAGGGAGCAATGGTGTTTCACCCTGTGCCGTCCGAGATCTGTCATTGAATGGAAAATGAGAATCAAGATATTGTCGCCCTTCTGGAAAATGGGGTTGATGTTGACAAAAGGGGGACGTGACTCCCAAAAGAAAAGGGCTTCATGGAATCTACTGAGGTGAGGAAGTGGCAGAGGTACATGGACGAAGTCAAGAAGTGGGAAGACTCAAGACTGCCCTTAGTTGGAGGATGTATGAGATGAAAAGTGGCCGCAACCGTATAACAAGGTCGAGTGTCAGGGGGACGACAAGACCGACGATAAGTTATGCCAGAGGCGGGACAAGGTGAACAAATTCATAGGGTAGAGGTAAGTGACCGGGGTAGTACTATGAAGATATGGACGATGCCGGCAATGGTAGATTAACTGGGTTGCGCGTGGAAAAAATGAAGCAAGTCGCCAACGGTGACGACAAAAGAAAATGTAAAGACTGGAAATACAGGACGTTTGTACAATAAATAATGAATAATTTTGGGGAGAAATGTAAAAATACAGAAACAGGTGCCCCAGTGTGAAATGTGTGCCCCAAGGAGGGAAAAATTGTCTTGGAAAGTTGATGAAGGGTGGGGGCCCCATTGGTGAGTTTCTGTATGAAGTAGGTGAAATGAAGATAGGTTCGTAGATGGGCAAACTGACTGTGGATGAAATGGAGGGTTCATGATCCTGTGGGGGTGCAGGTAAAAAGAATAGAACCATAAAGAGATGATCTGGGAGTCCATATGGGAAGCTAGCAAACTGAGGAGAAGAATTATGTGGCTGATTCACGACATGATGAAAGACTATGGGGACTCCCATCCCTAAAGGGTAATGAAGAACAACATGAGTGTCAAAAAGTGCCAAAAGGTGTTATGAATGGGACAACTCATGTGGGTGAGAATGCTACCGGGTGATAGTACCGTAGGTGCAAATGGATGCATGGGTACTACAGAGCTGGAAATGAGGATCCTAAAGGTCAATATCGGAGGGTGTGACTGGAAATGTAAATGCAATACAGCGGGAGAGACTGCATGCCAGTGTTGAATATATACCTAAAGGGATGATGTTGATGATCAATGAGCAAGTACCTGCGCACATAACAACCAAATACCCAAAGTGAACAATATCTGAAGAGAATCAAAGATATGAGCATGTATTTGACAAATGTGACAATGCAAATGCGTACCTGACCATGATATGAAAAAAAGGGCGCCCCGGGGGCTCAGGATGAAAAGTGACCCAGGGACAGCTATGATGTAGGTGGCGGGATGTTGATCCCGTGGCTGAAGACGGTTTGAAAAATGGACACCTTGGGCTCTCGGAATGGTGAGTGGAAGTTTGGCAAAAGGCCTATATATAGTTTTAGGGCCCACATTGCCACCTCATTTGTACCTTCTGCAGTACTGACTGGAGGAGCAGTGTTTAGAGGAGATTTGGAGATTGGGGGAGAACGAGGCATCCGATCGACATTCCGCAAGTATCAGGTTAGTGGTCTGATCATCCTGCATAGAAATAGGTTTTCAATTTTTGGGTAGGGTTTGTACGGGGGGTAGTGGGGGTAAGGACGGGAATCGTCATGGGGAAGCCTTCCTGTGGAGGAAGAGATGGGTGAGGGACCATCTCAGGTGGATGTAAATACCACACTGGGATTGCTAACACCATATTAGGTAGTGTGAGTGTTGCGGCTACCTGGAAAGCTTCGATATCGGGTGGAGGGTAAAAGAAGGGAATTTGAGTGAGGGGTTGGGGAACTGTCTCCCAAATGATACTATGCCCTTGAGGGGATGTGGATTTGTGGACTGTTGGGTCCGACGAGTGCGCAGGAGGCTCCAGCTGGAGTGGTTCTGTGACTACTGAGACGTCAGGAATGATGGAAGCCTCCTGAGGAGGAAGAGCATCCTCTGTGTGAGTTCCGTTAGATGAGATGACGCATACTTGATTAGGGGGGAGGATTGGTGGTGCTCCATGGTATGTCCCTAATAAGGATGGATCTTTGAAAATCCCAGGACCCATCTCTACAAGTGGGTATGTGTCATGGTTGGTGTGGATGAGAGGAAGAATGTTATCAAGGTTGGTAGATGGGTTAGGCTCATAATGTGAGACTTGGTCGATGGTTACAATCTTCCCGTTATGGGGGAACATGATTGTCCGAAAGACGGATGATGCCACTGCCTTCATAACATACATGTAGCTACGTCCGAACAAGATATTGTAATTGAGCAGAGTGTCGATAAATTCGATGTCAATGAGAATAGTTTTGCCCCCGAGTTCCACGGGGACATTTTGGAAGAGCCCTTCAGGAGATGATGGTCGTCTGTCATAAGCTCATAAGGTGATAGCAGAGGGTATGAGTTTTGGGGAACCAAGTTTCTGCCATACTATTTTGGACATGATGCATGTAGATGCCCCTTCATCGATGATACACCGATGAATGATGATGTTCCGTATTTTTACTGGTATTTGAATAGCGACCAAGGCGGGAAAATGAGGTTCGCAGCTATCAAGATCAAAGGTGATGAGTCAAGTATCTGCAGGGTTGACTGCCACCAAGGCATAAAGTAGTGATTTCCGCTATGTAGGACAAGTCTATAGGACTTCCAAAACTGACATGGCAGCTGGGGATTGTGCTAAGTCATCTACCAAACTATAATTATGAGCTTCCCTAGCCTATGGGTTGTGAACATTCCTGCGCAAGGGGATGCGAGGGATGCGTAATGGTGGTTTAGAGGAAGGGCGAGGGATCACCAATGGGGGTCCCGTCAATGTAGGGTTTGTATTTGGAGAGATATGAGTAGAATCAACTAGTGTCTGATACTGACGATTCCGTGTTTGCAGAAGGATTTCTTCCTCACTGGTGAGGAGAATTGTACGTTATGATGGATTGTTGGGGTTGTGGTATTGACCCACCTGAGGTGGGGGATGCTGCGTGTCCTGTTGGGTGTTTATCACCCCTTGATGTGGGATAGGATTTTGCAGCACGACGAGAGGGGTTTGTTGCACGTATTGTTGTGGTGCCTGCTGAGGGGCAGTTTGTGCAGGAGAAGGGGGAAGGCTCCCAGAGTCTTTTAACCATTTGAAATCAGTGATCTGGGGGAAATGGTGAGTGTAATGACCGAATTCACCACAAAGGGCACAAGGGAAGATGGTTTTAATTTTATTTCACCCTTGGTGTTTGTTGTTATTTCCCCCTTGGGGGTTTTGGTTCCCTTGGTTCTGGTTTCCCCCAGTGGGTTGATACTGTGGGGGGTGATTCCCGCCTTGACCAGGGTTATTGTTATTCCTGTTCTGTCCTTTCTTCTTGGCGTTGTTTGATGGATTAGTTGGATTGGCTGTGTTCAAATGTTCAAAATTTTGGTATTGTTGAGTGGCAGAGGGTTGAACAAAATTTACCCCCACATGAGGATGTGGGGGAGCGATGGGCTGTGGCAGACCAAGAAAAGGGAAGTATGGATTCTGTGGTGGTATCGATCCATAAGGTACATAGGAAGGCGTAGTGCTTTCGATAGTATTATAAGTTGATGTTGAGGGAGTACCACTAGTGGATGGAAGAGGTGGATGCATGGGAGGTGTCGGTGGTGGTCCACTAATGGGTGGAGGTATAGCAACAGGGTATGGCTGTTGATAAGGGGGTGGGGGGTAATAAGAAGTGCCCCCATATGCCGGTGGGTATTGAGGTGTTCCATACATCGGTGGTGGTTGGGGTTGTGGACCATGGTGTGTGGTGGCACCTATTAGTCCGTCTACTGAGTGAGACATCCCAGGTTTGTCTTGGCCAAATGGCACTGTTTTGGAAGATCAGGGAGTACCGTGTATAAGTACCCTGACTGTGCGTAGATGAGGTCATACTGTTGGGATTTACTGATGGCTTCCTCTTCGTATTGTGGGAAGGTGGAAGCTACATTCTTACCAAGGAGAGAGACAAGTGATCTAAGAAACCAGTCGAGACATTGCTGCTTGGTGGTTTCTGCTTTACACAAACTACGTCGCCTACGCCACTCATGAATGTGATCAACAATGTGTGTGGATGAGGTTTGTTTGAAGTTTGATAGTAGATCTAGACCATTGTCATGGAAGATGGGTAATTGGAAGAAGGTCAAGAATGCTTTGGCCAAGGACTCAAAGGTCCCATGGGACCCTGATTTTTCTTCGACATACCATTTGGCTAATGGGCCAGTAAGTGTGTGTTGAAATAATCACAGTCTAATGGAGTCATCCATAATGCTATTGGAAGAACACCATAGATGAAAGGTCATGACATGGTTGGCAGGATCATCCCCTACCTTTCCTTCAAACTTTGGTATGTCTGAAGGAAGTTTTGTTGGTATTGCAGGCCATGTGGCATCATGCAATATAGGATCATTGGTGAGCTTGGTGAGATCCGGTATGTTGAGAGAGGCCAAATATGGCATCTGTAGTGGGGTGGGAGGGTTAGCTCCAACCATAGTGCATTGTGAACCTGACCCTTGATGGGGACTAGGTGGGTTGGTGCTTCCTCCTTGAGAGAAAGTGGGTCCCCCGCTTCCTTGTAAAGGAGAGCGAGTGAACGGATGACCTTGGGAAGAAGACCCAAGTAATGTAGAACCAAGAAGAGATGATCCTAAGATAGTAGCACTCACAGGAGTGTGTGAAGGAGGTACCGATGAGCGGTTACGACCAGATACTCCCCCTAAGATAAGAGGGAGGTTGAGAAAGCGTCGTGAACAACGGGGGTTCTGTGGTTCCCCTATGATGTCAGACTAGTTGTGTGAATGTGTGCCAAAAGTGGTGAGAGAAATATAGAAGCAAGATTTTTTGCTGTGACTGTTTACACAATATATATATCAAAGTTAAAATGTAATCAGATGTGCATCATACATAAAATGAGAAAGAAACATATATATGGGTAAGTGGGTTTTGTCCGCGTGGGGGAATAAAAAAGAAAGCAAATTCTCGTGTCCTAGAAGACGCAATGTCCTTCCTCTCAAATAGCACTGGACCTTCCAATAGTACTCAATAGTGGGGTCTGAAGTCACCGGAAGAGACACTAGTGAAGGATGAATCAATTGGTTATAATGATGGGTAGAGGGGGCATATCCCGAAAGAGCTGGCGATATTTCCCAATATCCACACAAAATCCAATCAAGGTGCAATTGCAGCCCACAATCGCCACCTGGGTAGATGTCCTAAAGTTGGTCACTAGGTACCTTGGTTAAAGTGCGACATTTAGATTTTCAGCCTAAGAAATGGGTCACGGGTTGGATCCCGTCCAAGAGGTGGGTGCTTCAAGGGGGGATGCACAAAACAACCGGACCTCGGCCTTCGACCCTTCACGGGTATCTCCCTGCCTTATGGTGATTGGAATACTTGACTTGGAGGATTTGAAGTTCCCTATTTGTCAACCTCTATGTTTTGAAAATGTGAGAACCACATAACGGGGAGTTATTTGGATGCTTATCCCTGAAATCCTACCTGGACTAAAAATTTATTTTGGCACCTCCTGTGGAGGAAAACCTAGTGAGTTTTTAGAAATTTTTTAGATGAAGTTGTTTTGTGAGGCTGGGGGTGAAAAACGACCTTGTTTGATTAAAAGTGGGAGTGGATAGTCCTGTCAAGAAAAGATGGGGTTTTTTCGGAATCCCTTTGGAGGAAATGTACTGAGACCTCCACGTTTCGAGAAGAAGCTATTGTGAGTGAAAAGTGACTTTTGTGTGTGAGTGAAAGTGTGCCAAATTTTAGTTAATTAGATGTCACCTTGCTGCATGTGGACTTCGC
>JZKD02S0617525.1:0-14404 GCA_000966675.3 Picea glauca
TTTTATCTTTTCTGAAAATTAATAAATTTTAAATTAAAATGATGATAATAATTACAATATTCTAATTTTAAAATAACTCTATACCAAACCAAATTGATGTATGAAACTCCATTTTCCAATAAAATGTTAATTGTTTCCAAAAATAAATCTTAATAAGAAATTAATAACTAGAGGTGTTCCTATAACTTCAACCAAATCATATAATATATGGTAATGATTTATACAACTGGCCTGCAACTAGGCATGGTGTTTCAACAGTTAGGCTGGCCTGCAACTAGGCATGGTGTTTCAACAGTTAGGCTGGTATGGCTTTAAAAAACCTTAAACTTATAGTATGCATTGGAGTTGTTTAGCTGTTCTACTAAATGTTTTTTTGTTGGAATTCAGCCATATAAATTTACATAGGAAACATTATTTTTTGTTTTATTGTTCAAAATTCATTTCTGAATGTAGAAATAGATTCAGTTTTTTTTGAGACACTTAGATTATACAGAAATAATCATTCAAATATACAAATCTAGCAATTTCTCACCATATTTCTAACAAATATCCTTAAAAAAAAATCATTTCTTAGAACATTTATTCTGGATATACCGCTATACTGGATATACCGCTATAGTAAATTAAATTGTAGCGAATAAAATTAGATCCACAGGGCTAGTGAGAGCAGCTTGGCAAGTGACTTGTATCTTTGTCGCTGCTTTAAACGCCTATATTTCCCCTCAACCCTTTGTTTCCCTTGAAAAGAAGGTCGTGGTGGATTTCCACTCTGGTTACTTCTTGCTGATTCTGACGGTTCATTTACACTTTCGGTGTTTCGAGTTGACCTTCCCGCTTTATATTTTGGTTTATCTGAACTTTGCTGTACATCTGTAAAAGGCTTCTCTCTTGAAATAGCTTCTCCAATACTCCGCCTATTGTTTTGGTCGTTGTTGTCTCGTTCATGTAGACACCAGTCGCAGATAGATTTGTTCAATTCTCCTCGTGCATACAGTTTGCTGCAGTATCTGCATCATGTAGCACAGACACCGATTGTGAATATGCACACGAAAATATCTAAACTAATGTGTAAAAACAGTTTTATTAAAAAATAAGCTTATATAGACTCTGAGCATTATCCATACAGCTAGAAATATCAGTACAATGCTAGTGTTAGAAGGACGTTGAAATATAAATGAATTATGTAAATCCAACCTATGCTGAAGGCGGTGTAAACAAGTTTGGCACTTGAAAAGTTCTTTCTCCATGCCCAAATCTCCACACATACAGCACTCTTTGATGGCAATCTGTAATTGCATTTCGCCATATATACCTTTTTCGAAATTCGAAGACATGTTCGTCACTTCGAACTCCAAAGGGAAGTTGCAATCCAGCAATCGAAGATCTTGTAAACGCTCGTCTCTGAGATCTAGTAACACGGCTTCTCTTATAAGGTTGCTTACCGTATTAATGACGCTTTTACCAAAGAGAATAAATGTACTTTATTTTGATTTATGGGGGAATTTTGCTTTGTAGGTGGTGTTTTTTTTTTGGGTTCGAATCCTTTGAAGTGACTCAAGTTTTGTGTGATGGAACAGATGTATCATTATATGCGAAGCTATCTGCACACTATTTGTGAGAGGTACAGACAAGACTTAGCAGAGAACAGGAGAGGTATATAACTAATAAAATAAAATAAAATCATTCTTCTATATACGATTTTGGAGTCCTTATAGATGCAGCATTAGGTTTTACATTGCAGTCGTGTTCTTCGACAGTCGAAACTTTAAGAAGTGAATATAAGATTTGACAATGTCACAGTGGGTTCTTTATATGTATCTCTTTTTCTGTTTGTTGCTTGAGGTTTGGATTACAAGTAAAATAATTTAATGTATCTTCCAATGGTTGGATGCCGTAGTCAGATTCCATATGAGGAAATTGTTCTTTTTCCGGGCAGTGGAGAAGTTTGAAGCCATTTCTATGCCATTTTTAGGTTAAACCCACGCTTAATTTGATTCTCAAAACATAAAGTGATTTTTAGGTCACTAGAAATCGATCTTCCGATATGCTGTGGTCCAATCTGCTAAGAGCACAAAAAAGTTTTTTGTCGCGTCATATGCAACACTATTTCAAACAGGGCTTTATAAATATTCCTGTTTAGGAAAAATACTGAACATCAAAATTGTATATATTCGAGAATATTTTATGAGATTTGGCCCTGAATAGTAATATACAGAGAACGGAATATTAATAGGTTCTGTAAAATACGTTATACTTCGTTATGAACAGTTCTTCATTGGGTTTCTGCCAGATCATTTGAACACCTCAAAGTGGCAAGCGTTTCTGATTGCAGGCAGAGAATCTTGGTGCACGCTACAACCGGAGTGGAAAAGATGGTTTAGGTTATACAGGTTACGCGATGACAAAAATGCTTGGAAAAAAAAACACGACCTAGAAAGAGGTGAAGACGATTGTTTTTATTCATCCGCAGATCGTTATTCCTTGGTGAAGATGGCCGAATCCTAGTACTAAGAATCACTAAATCCCGCCCATGGCTTCCAATATATAGGACAGCTGGCAATTGCTATCGTCACGTTACCGATAATCTCGACATCTCATTGTTTTCTTAAAAAAACAATTGGAAAACAAGTCTATTAATAAAATCATTTGAGATTCCATCCTTATCCATCATATCAACCAAGCAAAAGTCACCGCAAGATCCAGTGAAAGCCGTGGTCCTGAAAGTTTATGGGTGAGGTACGCGATTCTAAACAAAACTGTTTTAGCCATTCATTATGGCGTATTGTCCAAGCCCCGGAGTCATCAAAACTAGGTTTTAATGCAAATGGTCATCTGTGTTCTGGATTATTTAATTTGGATTATTTAAAAAGTGTTGGTTAGTTGTTATATGAAATGGTTTTTTTTTTTAGGAATCAGATGATATAAATTTATACGAATTATTAAATTTTTGTTGTTCAAAATTCATTTTGAATACAGAAATGGATTCAAATGATATAAATTTATACGAATTATTAAATTTTTGTTGTTCAAAATTCATTTTGAATACAGAAATGGATTCAGCATGCTGTGAAAAATTCTCAAGACACTCTGATTTTACAAAAATAATCACTTAAATCTATTAATCCAACAATTTCTGACCGAATTTCTACCAAATATCTCAAAAAAAAATTAAAAGAGTTCTGAACATCTCCTTTCCTAAAACCTGTGAATTAGTTATTTACTGAGTACGTTTCAACTGTAATTGTACTAGTATATGCAATACAAAAATCAACAGTCTCTTTCAAATATTGAAGAACTCTCTTTGCTTCTTTCCTTTGACTGTCATGGGGCTTAGACATAAATTGACTAAGAATGTTGACTAAATATGCAATATTTGGTCTTCTTGTAGTGAAATAATTCAGACTACCCACCAATTGTCAATAGAAAGTACCATCCACTTCTTATGTGTCATCATCATTGTTAATCTTAACATTTTGTTCTAATGGAGTAGATATTGGTTTACATGTATTCATATTAAACCTACTAAGGATCTCCTTTGTATATTTTCTTTGTGAGATTAAGGTCTTACCATTGTCCCTCCATACATCAAGGCCTACACGAAAATGCAATTGTCTAGGGTCCTTCATCTCAAATTATTGTCACAACTTTATTTTTATATCTTCAATCAACCCATTAGGACTTACTCTTATGATAAGATCATTCACATATAAAGAGATAAAAGCAATATGACCATTTCCATCTGGTTTAATATATAGATTATGATCACTTTTACTTTTTATGAAACCCTGTTGAATGAAGAAAGTATTAATTTTCACATACCAAGTTCAAAGTGCATGTTTGATTAGATATAAAGCTTCCATTAACCTACATACAAGATGTTATTGACCCTTGTTTACAAATACCTCTAGTTGAACAAAATAAACCTCTTCTTTCAATTCTCCATTCAGAAATGTTGACTTAACATCAACTAATGTAGCTTCCAATTATACTTAGTAACTAGTGAAATCATTAATTTAATAGTATTCATTTTTTCTACAGGTGAAAAAGTGGCTTCATATTCTATCCATTCTTTCTATGAAAATCCCTAGGCAACAAATCTAGCTTTGTATTTGTCTATACTACCCTCAACATTAAATTTATACTTGAACAACCATTTTGAACTTATAGGGATTTTGTTCTCATAAATTTTCTTAATTCCCATATTTCATTTTTTACTATAGAATCATATTCTTCTTTCATGGAATCCATCCATTCTTTATGGCCTTGAGCTTGCTTATAATTTAAAGGACTTACTACACTTATGACAAGAGTCATTAAAGAATAGTCTTTATACCTAAAAGCCTTATATTTTTCATGGAGCTCACATTAGTTCTTCATTTCTTTGTGGAGTTCCTTCACCTCTTATGGGCATGTTCTGGCTACTTTTGAGGTCCATGATGGCTGAAACTTCACCTTGAACTTGTTCATATTCTTATTTGGTACTTTCTTCATTCTCTTTAGGTAGATTCCATACATCATAACCATACTCTTTATGTACTTCATCCTAAAACTACATATCTATTTTTGCAAATACCTCATGAGTGCCAGGATAATTTATTTTATAATATTTATGATATTTAAAATAACTAATAAATATGCGTTTGATTTCCTTGACATCTATATTTATTCTATATTCCTTTGGAATATGAGAAAATGCTTTGCTCCCAAAAATTCTCAAGTGATTTACTTATGTTTTATATCCATAAAAGTCTTCTAAAATTTTTGTAGGACTTCAATTTTTCAATGCACAAAAGTACTTATTGTTTCATCCCAAAAACCATTAGAAATATGTTTACCTTTAATCATACTACGAGCACATTCAACCAAGGTTATATTTTTCATCTCAACTACTTCATTTTGCTATGGAATACGTGGCATTGTAAGTTGTTGAATCCCATCTTATTTTCAATATTTGATAAAAATCCCTAATGTGTACCCTCCTTCTTTATATGACTTGATAATTTTGACATACATTCCTTTTTTTTTTTCAACCATATTCTTGAATTCTTTCAAATATTCAAAAACATCACTTTTGTTCTAATAAACTAGAGTCAAGTGTATCTTTTTATATAATCAATGAAGATAAAGAAACAATATCCTCCTCCAAGAGATCTAGTTTGCATGGGTCTACAAACACAAGTATGCACTAACTAAAAAAATTCTCATTTATTTTTATCTCTACTTGTAGGAAACTCTTCTGTATGTTGTTTACCTAATGCACTTCCCTTAGATTCAACATGTTCATATTTAAGAATTGGAAGGACCTTCACAATTTATTTCTTCTAAAGTAACATCAAATCATTATGATTGAAATGTCCATACATTTTGTGTCACAATTCTTCAGGTGACATAGATATTGGGGCCAACACTTGACGATCCTCCTTGTAACATCAATCTTATAACATCCTCCAATGATCCAAGTGGATATCGGTGGCCACCCACCTTTTTTGAGTGACTCAAAACAATTTTCTGACAATTTTGGGAATTTACTATTTTTAGCAGTTTTTAACTTCCGGGGCCATTTTGAGGACCCAAATGAAAGTTTTTCGAAATATATGTTCTCAATAATAATAGAAGGCATAATTTATCCCCCAAAATAATATCCTCGAAAATACCTTTCCAACGAGCTATCATACGCCTAAAACAGAGATCGTATGCAAAAGTTACGACCCCAAGATGTTGATGCACCAACTTACCAAAATGAGGCCCACATGAAATTTGGCACTTCATCTCCTAGGGTTATGTTTTTTTATGTATATGGTTTTTGACATTCCTTCTTATTTTAAAAAAGGTCTTCACAGCCTCATTGTATTCATCTTCTTTCGAATGCGAGTAGCCATCACATCTCTTCTTAGAGATAAGTTGCCACCATTCTAGTGAGTCTTTCACTCTATATTTTTACAGTCTCTGTACATTTCTTTCATTAATAGAAATCGTGTATTATTGTATATTTGTGTTTATGGTTGCATTTCTGATACATTTCTACTATATTATTGAATATCTGTGATATCTCTGTGCATTTCTTTATTATATCTCTGATCTCATTTCATGCCAAAAATAATTTGGATCAGTGGTATCAGAGTTGGTTGCTCTTGATCGTTTTTTTAGTGCATGTCCCCGACGAGGTCTGAGTATAGAAAGTTGGGTCTCGAGCTTGTCTCTCTTGAAGACACTTGCTCTATCACACCCAATAAACTCTCAATGGAAGAAGAAAATAAAAACGACATAACACACGATCCTATCAATCTGTTGCTTGAGCAAGTTCTCACACGACAAAGGGATGAAATGATGGAGAATTTTTCCCACATCCTTCAACACCTGTCGATAAAAACAGGTGCATATTCATCAAGTGAACACTTTGGAGGAACCTCTCCTTTCAAGGTACAAGTTAATTTTGATATTCCTATATTTGAAGGACAGATAGATGCAGAAGCCCTAGAAAAATGGTTAACTCTGCTAGAAGGTTATTTCTCTGTTCACAATTTTTTCGACAAATAAAATATCACCTTTGCACTCCTTAAATCTCTCCCTCATGTCAAATATTGGTGGGAAACTTACTGGGAGAAAATTTCCAGAGAGGATTCTAGAATATACGGGGTCGATCCCACTTGGGATTTTTTTGTGGAGGCGGTAAAGGAACAATATTACCCTGTTGGAAACTATGAGGGCTGGTACATGAGATGGACCACACTGCGAAAAGAGAGGGACCAAGCAGTTATGGAGTTCACCAATACCTTCCATACCTTGTGCACCAAGCTGGGTATCAAAGACTCCGAGCGATATTTGGTTCTGAAATACCGTGGGGCTCTACAGAGATACATCGAGACTGAAATGGATTTTATGGATAGATCATCACTTGGTGTTGCTTATCGATATACTGTTAAAATCGAGAATAAATTTAAGCACCAGAACAAATGGGAGTTCAGGTCTGCAAATCTGCAACAACCGAAGTATGACAAAGACGGCCCTAACAAACAGTCTCTTGAAAACCAGTCCAAGACACAGGGAATGAAGGGTCACGGGAAGACAAAGAAGGACACCAGAAAATGGTGTGAGTTCCAAAAAAGCCCCTCACACAACACCAATGAATGTATCTCAAAACAATTATTAGTGGTCGACATCAAAGACAAAAAGTCGAACCCTGATTCAAAATATGATTATGAAAATAATGGTAAAGAACAAATCATTGACGCAGACGTCATTGTTGTTGTCGTGACCGCAAAAATTCAACTAGAAGAACCAACAGATCCTGAAGAGGGGGAGCGCATTTTCCATTCAAAGATATGGGTGAAGGGGACCACACTACATTTTATTGTTGATAGCGAAAGCTAGAAGAACCCCATCTCAGCAGAGGTGATCAAACAGTTGGGATTGTTGACAACACCACACCTGCAACCATATAACATCGAGTGGCTTCACCGAGGATGTGATCTCCGTGTCAGCCAACAATGTCGATTGTCATACGACATCCAACCCTTCAAGGATGAGGTATTATGTGATGTTGTCCCACTGGATGTCTGTGATGTTCTCTTGGGCCAACCATATATGTGGAAGCACCATATTGTTTATGAGTTTGGACCTCGCAGTGTTATTGTTTCTGTGGGGGGTCATCTCTATAGAATACCAGATGTAGTTCCAACTACTGTTCCACCTAAAAAGTGTCGCAGGGTAGTATCTCATACTACAAAATTTAGCTTCTTCATAATCTATTCAAAAGATGAACAGAAGGACACTGCCACCACTACACCCTCGCCCCAAGCACCTTCTATCAAACAGAAGCAAGTCGATAAGGTTGCAGCAAAGCGCAAAGATTCCTTTTTCACATCGTCCTCTCATGTAGCCTGACTTATTGAATAGCCTCAGCCTCAACAGGTTCATGAAAAACTTCCACAAACTGAGCAGCGTGACGTCTCCAACAAGGCAAGCAACTCACCAAGATGCAGATTCAACAAACGCTTTTAACTCTCCCCCGGTAACTCAACGCAATGGAGACCATTGGTTCCTAAGGAGGGGGGATTGATCTAGGTGGATATTGGTGGAAATTCACCTTTTTCGACTGGCTCAAAACATTTTTCTGACAATTTTGACTATTTACAATTTTTAACAGTTTTTAACTTCCGGGGCCATTTTGAGGGCCCAAATGAAGGTTTTTCAAGGTCGAGGTTCTCAATAATATTCGAAGGCATTATTGAGCCCCCAAAATGAATCTCCTTGACAATACCTTTCCAACGAACTATCATACGCCTAAAATGAAGATCGTATGCAAAAGTTATGACCCCAGGAAGTTGATGCACCAACTTACCCAAACGGGCCCACATGACTTTTGGCGCTTCATCTCCTAGGGTTAGGTTTTTGGATGCCTAGGGTTTTTGTCATTCCTTCTTATTGTAAAAAATTTCTTTAGAGCTTCATTGTAATCATATTCTTTCGAATGCGAGTAGCCGTTACATCTCTTCTCAGAGATAAGCTTCCACCATTCTAGCGAATCTTTCACTCTATATTTTTAGAGTCTCTGTACATTTCTTTCAATAGTAGAAATTGTGTATTACTGTATATTGTGTTTATGGTTGCATCTCTAATACATTTCTGTTATATTATTGAATATCTGTGATATCTCTGTGAATTTCTTTATTATATCTCCGATCTCATTTTGTGCCGAAAATAATCCAGATCATCCAACTCTAGATCGTGTAGAAATGACTTTTCACTCATCTTGCATGTCCTTCACAACACATTGTTATTTAACAAATTCAACTCTTAAATATTGATCTCCAATGGTGGACACTAAAATTAAATTATTAACATTTATTCTTGCACAAACACGACATTATCGATTTGTTTTACCTTACAAGTAGGGAAATTCACACATACATCCCCATACCCTTTAGTTTGATGTGATCTATCATCAACAAACAAGGCATTACCATCATTATCTTTTTCCGATAAAGCCACCATAAAAATCAAAAGACTTGAGGTTTTTGAAATCATCACTTACTATGGAATCTTTATCAACTAATTTTTTTGAATGATTTTATATTTGGAATCATTAAACTTCGTTCTCCTACAATCCTTAGCATAATTTCCAAACTTACCACAGCAGAAGCATATGTCATTTCTCTTCACATTTGTATTTATGTTTTGTGGATCTTTTCCTTGATTTTGTTTTGTATGTGGCTTTCCTTATTTATTCCTTCCCCATGGCTTTCCTTTGTATGTTTGTTTCCCCTTTTATACCAAGACAATAACTGTGAGATATTCTATTGAGATTATTTATGCATTTTTCCTCTTGCATAAGAATACCTATCAATTCATCGAAGGTAGACTTATTTTCCCTAGCTTCAATAGGAGTCATGGAAATTTCTTACTCATGCAACATGCCATTTAATGTGACAATGACCATATTAGTACAAGAAATACTCTCGCCAATATTGCCTATCTTCTCTTTCAACTATTTGATTCTAGAAAGAAAATTACTAATATTTTCATTCTCTTCCATCTTAAATAAAAGAAGCTTACACTTTAGAAACAACACACTATTTGTGTTCGTTGTCCCTTCCAAACCTTTGAGTGTCTCCTAAATTTCATGGGAAGTTTTGTATTTCCTAATAAGTGGAATGATATTATTTTAAATGGATATTCTTAGGAACACCTTAGCTTTGGTTTCTAGTCACTCCCAATCATGAAATGAGGTTGTTGGTTTACTAGTTTGGCTTCCACATACAATCGACCAAACATTGTAGTCTTCCATTAATGTCTACAACTTGAACTTCTAATTCACCAAGTTTTCTCCAACTAACCTACTTGACTCATTTAATTATGAATGAGCCTATAGATTTTCCATTTTGTACACAATAAAAAAAACATCCCTCAATTTGTAAAACAAACAATCAACAAATTTCCTAAGAAATTTATCAATTTACCTTCAGCATCACAAAGGTAAATTCGCAAAAAAATGCTAATTTCAGTGAGACAATGGTGCCAATAATGGCCATAATACCAAGAAACAAATACTTGAAGAAATAAATTAGGATGCAATCAGTGCTAACAAGATTACAAATTCCCAAGGAGACAAAAGGTGAGAGAACTACAATGGTCCTTCCATATCGAACAAAAGATCATCCAATCTCCTGGTGGCCATAGGCAGTGGTCCATTAAGCTCTGCATAACACGAGAGCGTCCAATCTCTTGACGGTGCTAGCGACTGAGGCATCCGAGTGGACTGCGCACTTCTCTCAATGTGGAAGTCGCTACATAGTGAAAATATGGTGGCTCTCTTCGCCAAATGAAACCCAAATGTGGTGGCTGTTTTCACATATAAGAATGTGAATACGGTGCCCACTACACTTGCTCTCACTACACTCAATTTGATGGAACTCCCTCTCCCTCTCAATTTATTCGATTTCAAATGAGCTAGAACTCAAAAGCATCACTCTTTTCCTCAAGTGAGATCCGATACCAAATTATAAAAGAGAGAACTCTCAATGAACACACAAATCATAATGCCTTTTGCATTGGATATCATCTCTATTTATACATAATTAAATTGTTATATCTTCGAGCATTAAACATTTTGTTAAATAATTTTCATTTATGGAAATTAGTACTTATTTTTTTTTAAGACATTTAATTGTTATGGTTTAAATTGTTGTGCAAGAGTTTTACTTTTCAAATGTCCTTTTTTGATGGAAAAATGTAAAAGACAAAAATTTTAATTTAATAAATGGAGAAAACACATGGAACAAAAAATAACTGACTATGACTCTATGAGTGGGGAACATGTTAAAGTTAACATAGAGATGGACTTGACATGTGTTAGAAGTGGAACTTTGTCACTAGCAGCCCCTAAAAATAAGTGATTTATTAATATGTGAATTTATAAGGAGGAAAATATATTCCATCAAAAATTCCTAGGGACAAAAAGAGATAAATACAACATATGTGGGAGAAAGAACGTTGCTTAGTATGTTGTGAAGAAATCAAATTATTTGTTGTATGAGAACAAAGATGTTAGACAAATAATATTGAGTTGTACATAGGTACATTGACTAAAGAGTGGAGCTTAGCTCTCCCTTATGGAATCATAGTTAAGCTTGGGGTGATGAGGACAAGTAGCTTAATTTTCCTACATCTACAATTGAGTGTGAAATGGTTATTCTGCTTGTTTCCAGTTTATTTGGTACATATATGTATCTTACTCTACCAATCTATATTCATGTTATTTAATGATTTTTTTGTTAGCTACAAAAATAGTTTAATATAGGAGTATGTATACTACGAAATTTAAAGTGGTTACTTTTCATTACACATAAATTTTAGAATTATGAAATTTCGAATTTCATAATACATTATGTATAACTCCATAGAAATTGAATTATGGAATTTTCCGTGCAATAGTAGTATAGCTCATAACACCTTACAATAATGGAATATTTGGTAGGATCTATGAATAAAAAGTTGGAAATGAAATAACTTATAGCTATCAGTTTTATAGAAATACATTTTTTCTATTAATTGTTGAGAGAACAGAAACACATAAAGTGCACAACCATATATATATATATATATATATATACGCCGAAAGGTGTATACCTATTGACAATGGGCACATTTAATAGGGTTTTAGTGTTTCATCAGTTTTGTATGGACAAGATTAAATATTGATGGAATATTCTTAGTCGTCCCAATAAATCAATGGTTGAGATTTCAACCACTAACTTTCTCACTATTATAAAGGCATCAATTTACATGTTTATTTTTTTACTTTTACTTGATCATATTTAAAATTTACTATGATGGTTAGCTGATTGCCACGTCTGAGTGATTAACAACAGTTAAAATTTTGTTACAAAGTGGAGCGTTTCATTTTCTGAGCCACGTTTAATTACCAAGTAATTTAACCACTTTTTTTACATACGGGCCACCTCCAAACAGTTTCCCGTCCATTCATATTTCCAAAAGTTTAAAGAATAACACTAACACGTTTAATGTACCGCAGCGTTTAAAAAATAACACATTTGTAATGAAAGACACACCGGACGCTCCAGAAATGTTTGTAAGCACAGCAAATGAACTGATATATAGAGAGAAACAATTCGATCGAGAGTCAATGCCTGGTGCATTCATTCGGGGCCTTAAAAAGCAAAAAGCCACAACGCGTCAGGCATGGCATTTGACGAAATGTCAGCGTTTATTGTTTTTACAATAGATCATTTTGACCTTCGAATTTTACTACGGGGTTTTTACTGGGCTCAGCGCGTTTTTCAGCAGCTATTTAGAAATTGTGCTAGTTTTAATAAATTACAAAAAATTATACAATAACTCTTATTTGGGTATTTTTTTGGTTCAAAATATAGAATAATCTCTTTCAAGAACTAAAAAGAATATAATTACAAATACATGTTGGGAGAGATTTTATATCGAAATAATCACCTAGGTACTCGAGTACCTTTAACTTAATTCAACTATGATTGCATGGCGACGATCTGAATCTGTAGAAATCACACAAAGGAAATTAGCATTATGTGAACTGTGGCATAGTGATGAAGAATTTATTTAAATAATATATGGACTTACATTCCACCTACCTAGCCTTATTTCCGATTCGATATCAGTAGTCTCGCAGCTTATTTTCGTGTATATTAAGTACATTTCATTGTTATGCCGATAGGTATCCCTTATAAGAATAGATGGTTTAATCACTCTTTTAACTATAAATTCTAATTCAATGGTCAACAATTAAAGATGTCAGCATATTCTTCATCTTACACTCAAATCAATGGTTAGGATTTAATATTCATAACTTTCTTGTATTTATGAATGTGTACATTTCCTAGTTTATTTTTTAACATTTACTTAATATGATTAAGAAATCACTACCCAAGGCATTGATTACCACGTTTAACTGATTAAGAAGAATTAATATGTATAGATCTCCTCATTTCCATGTTCAATATTTAACTGAGATTAATTATACAGATAGCAGTGAAGCTTTGCCACATTTAACATGCATTTCAATGCATTGCGTTTCAATTAACACAGGGGTGGTTAACCTGGAGGAAGCGATGGTTAACCTGGATGTCTATCATGGGTTTCAATTAATTAACACAGCGGTGGTAGGCAACGGTGGTTAACCTGGATGTCTAGCATGTGTTTCAATTAATTAACACAGTGGTAGCAGACAGTGGTGGTTAACCTAGATGTCTAGCATGTATTTCAGTAACAAATTTGTGGTTGGTGAACGCCAAAAGGACGGCTTGCAAAACCTGAACTGCTGGGAAAGAGAAACTGCCCAAAGGTTGACGAAAGGAGTCAGAAGGAGTTGGCTGGAAGGAGGCAGTGTGTCTAGAACATGGCTGGTGAAGGCCAAAGGTTTAGGTTGACCTAGAAAATGATACCCTAATCACTGATAAGTGGCAATCAGTGAGGAAGTTAGTGGTTGAAATCACAATCATTGATTTATTGGGACTACTAAGAATATTCCATCAATATTTAATCTTGTCCATACAAAACTGATTAAACACTAAAAATCTATTAAATATACCCATAGTCAATAGGTATAAGCCTTTACCCGTAATAATGTGTTTAAATTTCCCCGGATGGGGTGCTAGGTGGCGCAATTGGGCCAGGTGGAAACGACAGAGGTTGGGGAGTAAATGCTCCTACCGGCCCGCCCCAATCCAGTCATTAAAACCCATGAAAGCGCACAGGCGATCCCTCCCGAGCAGTACTCTCGTGCGAGCGCAAGGTACTTTCTCCCAGCGCACTAACCAGGGTGGAATTATGAGGCGTTTTAAAGCCGAGGTTATAACTACTATTCTGATATTGGAGCTCGCCATTCGAATTATGCATGCCCGTGTTTGGCTTCTCCGGGAAGCTTATCTCTCGCAAACAAATCTGTCCTGCAGCATCTCTACTGTAGCTTCTTCGAAGCAGGGGCTGCACACGGCAATTTCGCCCCCCTTCAGCACTCTCGGCACACAACCAGACATGCCACGAATTCATGGGCGACCGCGACGAGGGGGAGCCTGGTACGCTGCAGAATCTAGACGTAAACGTAAGGCCAACTTCGAACGAGCTCTGGCAATTGCCTCCCGGCGTCGTAAGCTCAAGCTCAGAGCGCCCCCACCGGTGTTCGTTGAGGAAGCCATACCGCCAAATGGCCCGCCCAACCCTCCCGAGCACATTTCATTCACAATTCCGAAGAATTGGAACTCTAACATCAGTCGTGGCTCCCCTGTCAGGTATCAACCCGTCGATACGGGACCCGACCCCTCGGCAGTCATAGAGGAATGGCCTTACACCCCCTGCTACGTGGTCGAGGAGGTCCCTCCAGAAGCCACCGAAGCCACGGAGGACGCAGAGCAGG
>JZKD02S0617525.1:19153-35665 GCA_000966675.3 Picea glauca
AATACATTATTATAATATATTAATTTGGGTGATATATTATCAAAGTATTGATGTATTGTTATTTTATTAATGTATCATTACTTTATTAATTAATGTATTACTTTATTATTGTATAAATATTTTATTAATGTACTCGTACTTTAATATAATAGTTTTAATATAAAAATTTAATGTATTTTTTATTACTTGAATATTTTTTTTTATGTATTAATGTTTTATTCATGTATTACCTTATCAATGTATTACTTTATTATTGTATAATAAAATATTGATGTAATACTTTAATAGTTTATTATAATACATTAATGTAGTATTAATACATTAATATATTTAATACATTAATGTATTTAATGCATTAATGTATTTATGTATTTAATACATTAATGTATTTAATCTATTTAATGTATTTAATACATTATTGTATTAATGTTATTTGAGGCATACCGGTGTCGATCGTTGACATAAAGTGGTTATTACTAGTTATATTAACAAAAGACCTAATATGGTAACTATTAATGAAAAATCGAGATACTTCAAAGAATAAAAAGAAGAAATTACATCTATCAAATTCCATAGTGCGGGAACTAAAATGTGTTAAAAAAGTAAAATCCCAAATGGGAAGGGTGTTCTAGTAATATCTTTTGCGTTCCTTGGCAAGTTTAAAAAGGGACCCATCATTAATAATAATAATACCCGTGAAAACTAAAATGCTGAACATAGCCATAATTATTTTGCGGTGATATCTGGGATTATAAACCCTTGTATTGAATTTATATAACTAAGTCAATACAATGAAATGGAGTTAACGTTTTATTAATATACAAATAAATTAAGTCGGGGGAATAATTAGTTTTTTAACCAGATATGTATGCAGTCAATCCATATAGAAGAATAGTGGTAAGAGTTCCCCATGCAGAAAAACTAGTCATTCATCAAGTATATTTTTATGTCTTAGTCTAGAAGACTTCTCGAGCGTGGACGACGAGGGTTAAGAATTCCATTCGAAATCCTTGTTTGTCTTACCTATTTTTTTTTAAAAGGAAAGTCGAGGTAGATAATGCCAAGTTTCAACGGAACTGGCATATGGAAAGGAATCAAGAAGTTATTAATTAAGCAATAGACTTCACAAACCACAAACCCGATCCAAATTGATGACTACATAAAATAATTGCTAAAAAAGCCTCTACCGTCTATCCTATCTTTACTAGAGCTCATAAATCATTCTTAACACTCAGGTTTAACTACTGTAACCCTCGAGAATACTTGAACTTGAAAGAGTCGATTGTCAAGTCATAAGGAGTAACAAGGATTAGTACTATGGTCAAGTTCATTGTCAAACTACCATAAATCGGTCAATTTCTTTCTTCCTCATTATTCAGTAAATCACTCCTAATCATTTCCCTCTTATCTATCATAAGTTAACCTTTGTTTGTTAAAAAACTTGATAAATATTAACACATTACAAAGAGTTTCGTGAAACCTTGCAAAACAAAATCCTTAGTTCGCATGGAATTCGGGCATTTGAGGATAACGTTTGGATTTAATATAAATGAATATTATTGAACATATAGAAATCCTTGGAGGCTTTCAAAGTCATCTTACATAGTTAAGGCTTTAAGGTTGACCTTGACAACACTAATAATATAAAAAGTAAGCTAATGTTGTATACATTTGGCAGTGTTAAGGCTCTAAGGTTGACCTTGACAACAATAATAATATAAAAAATAAGCTAATATTGTATACATATATGTATAGCATATATATTTAGCATAAGTTTTAAAAGGAAGAATTTAATTCTTGGAAAAATAGTATTAGATAGTATTAGAATTTATATAAAAAAAGAACTTAAAATATATATGATATCTCTATCAAGGAACAATTAGACAACTTTGAGTAAACAAAATGATAAAGGAGAAGTACTCACGTTGTAAGTGATAGTGGTATTCAAAGCTTTAATACCATACAATTTTTTTTTGTGCTATATGGGGTATGTTACTAGTGAAATTATGAAGATGGGTAACATTTTTGCTTGTTTTATGAGAAAAAAAAAATTGTATTTTCACAAGTTCTTCAACTTCCGCATACAAAAGTTTTTTTTTTTATTTAGAATTTTATTTTACAGTAAAAACAAAACTTCTCAAGAATTTTGTTAGCTTTCCAATGACTATTTTTCAATTTTTTTTAATCATGATTTGATATGTCGATTTGACAATTGTTTCACAGTATGTTTCTTAAACATGAAAGGAATGATAATGACTTATTTTTTCCCACAACAATGTATCTATTATTAAACTTATGTTTTTAAGAAAAAAAATATACTTCTACAGAGACTCTATTTTATTATGACTATAATTTTGAATCTACAGAGGTTTTTGAAGTTCACCAAGCTGAAAACGTTGCAGATTTTAAACATATGTTTTTGCTACACCTTGCATCTATCTTAATTTTTACTTAAAAGAAAAATCTAAATATACCATTTTGAAAACAACACTTTAGGGATTATGAATACATTTTTTTTTCTAAATTTCTCATAGTATATTTTTAAAGATATGGATATTTCATTTCACTGAATCATAATGTATGCTGAAAATATTATGCAGTGATTTTAAAAAAAATGAAATTAAATTAGACAAAAATAATGAAAATGAAAACAAATTATAGGAATTGAAAGTAGATTCAATTTTGCAAATGCTGGTGTCATTTGCGAAACCAAATTCTGAGTATTTTCAGGAGTCTACAACCTTCGAAGTTTAGTTAAGTTTGGGGCAATTCTCTGGTTTATGTTTTCAGTCCCAATTTCATGTTTTCGGTCGAAACAATATTACTTCGGCCAAAAGCCTAAATTCTAACTGAAACCGTCCAAACTAAATGGTTTCCAAGGTTTTTGGACAAAAAAACTTTCTTTTGACCGAAAGCGTGTTGAAAGAATTTAGTGGGTTGGAAAAAATGAAAAGACATGTCATATCGTTTCATTTCGCGCCAAATCATATAAATATGCTTTCAGCCGAACACATTTAACACAATTCATCGGATGGACGAATAGATATGAGATCAAGGATAGGGATTTCAAAACATTTCTATTACTGATTGCAGATGTATTCTTTTCTTTATTTATTTCTACCCTCTGCTCCATAGGATTAATCGGAGGATCGATATCGAGACATGATGGTTTTCTAGAGCACCTAAACAAAGTTTCGAATCATCTTTTTGTCTTTTGTTGAATAAGGTAATTGATGTTTGTTCAAATTTTTATTGGAATAACAATATATATGTTGAAAGATAAATGTTGAGCATTTTTTCAAGGTGAAGTCTTTGTTAAACATATCTTTTACAGATAACTATAAAAGTCATGGGAAACAAAAGTTTGCACAAGATAAAATTTGATCGCACTTGAGATGATACTCACCAAAATGAACAAAGGAGAGAGCATTATTGGAGAAAGAAAGAGGAACGTGCAAATATTGAAGAAAGAAACGATGATAATGTAAATAGATATTTTCAACAAGAAGTTAAACTAGGCATGCATGCACATATGATGATCGAGCACACAACACACATTGGGACTGTACTCAATAAGTATAGGAATCAAAGTATAAAATTCAAAGTTAAAATATTGTAAATAATATAATTGATTGTAATTATAATTTGATGTTTTTAAAAAAACATAAACATATTTGTCTGATAATGTCGAAGAATACGTTGAAACCAAAATTGAAGAAGAAGACGAATCACCTATTGGAACAATCCTCCTCATTACGACGAGGACCTCTTATAACAAGTGCAATTTTTTTTATTTTTATTTTTTTGAGTGTGCGTGTGTGTACAAGGATAATAAATACATTTGACTCTCCATCGCCATATGAAAACAAACATGACGCACTCAATGCAATGACAACATAAAGATCTAAGATGCACATAAACCTCTGCAAGCAAGGAATGACAATCAATCAAACAATAATAAGACTAACTACCCGCCCATCCTACCCTGCAATGGTTAGGACCTCCAAGACACATAAGCAATGCTCAAGCCCAGGTTCCCATCGATTTTAACCATTTAAGGTCTCAGGGATGGTGATTGTTCTGAGGAACATGGAGGTATCTACATCCCGCCCGACGCAAGAAGACCAAGCACACAAAGGTTTATGACCCATCACAACATTAAATTAACCACAGACTACAATCTATATTAGTCTTAAGGCCATTCCATCCCACAACCTGAAATCATATATTGTCATCAAGTTACCCTCTAATTCAGCATTGAAGGACCTTAATGTGCAAGTCCGAACCTTGACTGGAATTAACATTTAACCATATAAACAATCATTAGCCAGCATTGTAAAAATGGTGTATAGTTACAATTTATCATTTAACACAGTAACTAACATTTAGTCTACAATCCTAAATCAAAATTAACGCAATATTCTAAGATTATTCAACGACATCATTAAAAAGCCACAGTGACATTAATGCAATAATCTGAATTTATAGATCAATGATCGATAATCATGGACCAACAATCAACCCAACCACGTCATAACTATGATTAATCACCAGCGCAATACTCTAATATCATTGACACCATAGTTATAAAATTAACACTAACATTAACAAAAATATGGCAATAAGGAAGAAGATCTTAGGAAGTCCTTTATCTCCAACATAACCCTGTGTTACAAGCCCATCATAACTGGTCTAAAAGAAATTTATCAAAGGATGCAATCTAAATTTATCTTTAAACAAACATAGGCGCAAATTTTGAATTACATTGTCAATAGTGCACTAACTAAATCAATTTCCCTACCCCATAAAATAAGATCTAAATTAACATTATCATAACCATATCGATGTTCTGAACATTACATGATATTGACACTACCATAAATATTACTAACCCTGAATTTAACTCGACCCTAAACGTTAGCATAAAAATAAATGACAACTTCATTAACCTTAAATTTAATAGCCCAACCCTATGCCAATCAAAAATAAAAGCACTCAGCAGAAGGAACCCATCGGATATGAGTTCCAGCAGAATTAGGGGAAACTTAAAAACCCCACGCCAGACTCCGAGAAATCGAATTGGCAGCTAACAATATGGCTGTTGAATTCGCTCGGCAATTAATAAATCCAGAATCAGCCTGGAAACCGGCAGAGGGCAACTTATCTTGGATGCGTGGAGATCCCCATACAACAAACGAAGGGTCGCACGTCTAATCCAAAACCCGTAGAAGGTGAGGTGCCAGTGTGATGTCAAGGGTGTCTGCAATCCGAGGAAGGTTTCAACAGTCGCGGATTAGTTTAACGAAGGGTAGGAAGTATGCACTGCATCCCCAACGGGAAATGATGCATGTCCAGAGATGCTCGACCTCAGGATTTCAAGTTCTGAACATTTAGTAAAATCATTTAGACAAATAGAGCTATTGTTGCATGGGATTAGGTTTTGAATCTATTCTCAACCTTCATAAATAATCTAAACTAGGCAAAACCACAAGAGGACGTGATGCCACATCAAGGGCAATGAATCTACAAATTTTGTCTCTGTTCTCTAGGGAAAACGTAAAATTAAAACCTAACAGGTGCGATGGTTGACCCTGGGTTTCGACGTCAAGGTGGAAACATTACGTTGCAACTACTGTTCATAGCATGCAATAGTTCCAGTTGAGGTCTTAAATGAAGGTCACGCGCAATTGAAAGTGGCCACCCAATGCCACAATCGTCATGAGATCCAGTCAGTAAGAGGTTCTGTGAGGTCAACTAAATTAAAAGGTTTTTACAGTGCACAAGTGGGCGCCATTTTCAGAAACTTAAATGACACGACTCCTTAATGATCACTGAGCCTGTGAGGTTATTAGTTTTAAGAAGATTTTTCATTTCATACAGTGGGCGCCCCTTTTCAGAAATTGAAATAACACCATCATTTGTAATCGTTGAGTTTTACTTACAGTAATGGGTGTGCCTTCAATTTCCCTTTTTAGAAAATATACACAGAGCCAACAACCAGTGACCCAAGGCATGTAAAAAGTAGTACGTCAAGAACGGCCTTCAACAGGTCACTAAAATCGTTGTCACCCTTCACGGCTGAGTTAAACTCAATATTTGTTGTAGAGGTTAGTGTGCTCGTAGTTTAAGGTAGGAAGGGTAAATTGTGGAAGAGACTATACTAACATCACACAGGAAGCTGAGGTCGTTATTCAACAAGGTTAACAACGCGACCAAAAGTCTAACGCAGGCACCCCAAAATCACGCATGGTCTTCCATGGCTAAGAAGGCAGCGACTTTACAGTCAAGAGGCGGAAAGTTTCATTAAAATGCAAAAATAAAATCAAATAACCAGCACCGAAAAACCCTCAATGGATGCAAGTCCGCCCATGCAAAGGGGTACTCATTCGGTAAAGGCATAAGGCAACAACCACCATGAGCTACGACAGAATCAAGAAGAAAAGTTTTACCCGTCACACAATTTAAAATTTTCGAAGAAGAAAGAAGGTAAACCAGTCAATCTGACGAGAACGCAAGAAGATTTAAGTCAAGTATTTTTTATATCATAATGCCAATATAAAAATGATGATACCTTAAGAGAGTTCCAAGGTTCTAATACATTCTATTATGCAAAATGAAAAATATACCGTTGCCTTAACTCTCGCCTCGAATGATGACCGCACGCTCCGTGCCGCTCCTGCTCCGTGCCGCTCTCACTCGCCGACCGTCGAGACTACACTGGTACCTCCCAGCCAATCGCTATGGGTACTCTGCTTCCCCCTTATCCCCCCAAGCCGCAAAGGGGCCACACACAATCCAGATGGTCCGTCTAGCTTCCCATCTTGCCTCGCAAGGCCGAGCTACCACTCCTATCCAAGTTGAAAAATCCCAACTCTCCACAAGTAATCAGTCAAGTCACAATTCCGGAAGCATAACATTACGCTAACAACCGATCCTCTTCTTCCTTGTCTTCCCTTTCTTTTATGGATTTTTTGACCTTCAAACTTTCCCTAAATCCCTTTTTAATTTAAGTTTTAATGAAGTCATCTAAAATTTCTCCATAGTACAAGTGTCATTCATCCCCCACTTTCCTCAACAAATTATTTTCTTTAATTTAGTAAATGACTCATTTCCCTCACCCACCTAGAGTTGCTCCTATAATTACTCCTACGTGTTCCTAGATTCCCTTTCAGGTTTAAATACTTTCCCTAAAAAGACATTGCTAATTTAGTTCATTTTAGAAGGTTCTTAATTTCAGATTCCTTACTATGTTGACCTCGCCTTTTACCATAAGTTCCCTTCTTTCCTTTATTATGTTTCCTCAAATTATTAGTTTCCTAATTTTTATTTTTCCCTTCTTTCCCCTTTTAAATAAATCCAAAATGGCAGTTGCGCGTTTTACTCTTTTCCTTTTATTATTAATTTAAAATATTTTTACACTTTCACAATTTAAATAATTTATTTCTTCTTTACAATTTAAAACCATGGATTTTAATTAAATTATTACTCTCTTCATTTTACCCCAAAAATTTATGAAGACTAAAACTATTACTTAAGTGGTTTTTAGTTTAAATTTTTATTTTTATTTTTATAGGGTATGTTCTTAAGGTTAGACAAAATTTTACCATGAGAAGTTTTAGAATTAGGACTTAGATTCTGAACTAGAGGAAACATTTAATTAGGGAAGTAGCTTAAGAATTTCTTAATGTGTTAAATGTCTTAGGGCCATCTAGGTTTGTTCTTTCATCAACATCAACGCGACGTGCCCTTCAGGATACACCATGTGCTCCAAGGGTACCACTCGCCTCGTTTGTTTCTTTTACACGACGTTCCCTTTAGGACGTACCCCATCCTCCAAGGGTGCCACTCGTTCCTTTTGTTTCTTTTGCGTGACGTGCCCTTCAGGATGCACCACGTGCTCCAAGGGTGCCACTCGCCAACTTGACTAATTGGTAGACATCAATAACCCCTGGAGTCAACACTCCGCCAGGTGAACTTGTGGGAGACTAAGGGCTCTAAAGAATAAGGCCCCCGCCTTATTGCGCACCCTTTAGAATCATCGTGAGCGAATGTCGCAGTCTTCCCTCATGGCATCATGGATCCTCTCGAACTAGGTAATCGTTAACCTATAGTTCGAGCCACAGCGGGAGTGCTAGTAGGTTGTGGCAGGGCTATTGTCCACACCTCTCCCTCAATCTCTCTGGAAATCGTGTGTGTGGCCCCTTTACTCCATATGAGAGTCTGGTCGGAAAGCTATCGTCAACCTGCATCATCAATAATCATGTCAAAACATGTCCACCTCATATCATCAAATCAATGAAATATCATAGTAAATAAATCAACCCAAATAGCACACTCCCTGACTCAATCCAGAGTCCAAGGGGTCATGTCGATGCCTCTGCATCCTCAAGGTCAAAAACCCTGCACAGTCAGTAAAACCGAATCAATAGAACCTGTCCATGTCAAGCAGTAAAACATCAATTCATCTATCATATCGCATCACAGTCAAGGATAAATGTTTTCTTATCATAAAAGTCTAGATCACTCGCGAGCAAGTGTCCTCAAAGAAATAGTTTTCTCAGTGTGCCAGAGCAGGATGTTACACCTATAGGTATGTACATAAATTTAGATAATACAATATGATCACTTGTATATATATTTTAATGAATTTGTGTTCGGGTTTTGTTTTTTAATATAAAATTTAAAATGAAATATGAAAGAGAATCTATCAACATTGATGATGAAATATTAGAAAATGTTGATACTGACAAATTTGGGAAGAAAAAAGCTAAGCATTGTATAAGATATCAAACTAACAATATGTATAATACTTTGTTGTCCCTTGACCAAGTTTCTGAGATCCTTGGTCATGTTTGACCTCTTTTGGGACTTCGACATGCTGGTCGAAGGAGAAACGCAAGTCGAAGCAGAAATCACTGGATCTAGACCCCTTTTTAGGGAATTTTTTGAGTTAGGGTTTATGTAACGAGTGTGGGATGTCATCTCATGGGTTTACACATGTTTAGGCCCATTTTGTAATGTATAAATAGATATCTAGGCAATGTAAGAAAAATAGAATATGCTAAGTGCTAGAGTTCTATCTATGTGATTGCAAAGGTTTTTTTCATAGTGTATGCTGAGACTTGCAGAGCTAAGTGTAGGTGATTGTAAGAAGGCTTTGTGCTATGACCTAACTCGGGGAAGTAGAATCTGGCAAGGTGCGTAGATCTTTTGTCTTATGCTTAGATCTCTTCTTTAGTAGCTTGTAGAATATTGACCGAAGATAATAAAGAAGAGAAGAGTTGGTGGACATAGCCCCACACTGGGGTGAACCATGTATATCTTATGTTATGGTTAATTTTTGCATTATGGTTGTATGTTAGTGATGTGATTTATTCTTAGTGTTGATATATTTATGTATGATGCATCTAGTATAATTACTTAGCATTTGTTAAGGTGAATGAATGTTAGATCTTATCTATCTCTTCATGTCAAGTGCTTGAATGTGTTAGATCTTTTTTAATACCGTGCTTCTCTGTAATTAGGGTTTGGATCTGCGATGTGAATAAAGTTTAAATATTGATGAATTTTAACTAATAAGTTCTTTGTTAGAGTGGTGTAATCACAGATCTGTGTCCCAGCTAGGTTGTAGACATTTGAGTCCTGCAACCACCCCTACCTCTACCTCGGGTCAAACTTCATATGCTTCGCAGGTGCTGAGGAACGGGTCGGTAGTTAGGGTTTTCTTGGTGCATTGTTGAAGCGTTGAACCCTCGGTCTGCCCCTATGCCAAAAAATGGTTCCATTGTCGGGACCTGAAATTGTGATTGCTGGGAAATAAAGAAAATGAAGTTTTGTGCGTAGATCTATTGCTTTAGTGCAAAAAATTCTACTTGATTTTTGAAGCTATGTGCTAAGAAGAGAAGTATGACCTGAAGAAAATAGGTAATACCTTGAGCTTTGTGCTCTAAGAAAGGTAATAAAAATGAAAATTTTGTTTTGAAAGAATGGATCTATGTATGTTTGATAATTTTTTTCCTAATCTAAAAAATAGGGCACAGTTAGAAGAAAGAATATTTGATATGAATAGATTTGATAGAAATAATGAAAGTTATGTTATCCCTATGCATAGAAAGATTATTTTCACTAACAAATGGATGCAGGATCCTAGAGAGATTTTTTTGCAGGTTAGTTACTGTGATCCCAATGTGCAGTATAGGAAGGTTTTGGGATCATTTAATAGAAAGAGAGGATTAAGCCTTTGTTACTATTGCAGAAGATCGAGACATATTTCTAAGGAATGCCCTGGTAAAATATTTAGTTTCCTTTGCTGTAAAGCTATGGACCATGAAGTTTTGGATTGTCCTAGAATGATTGTTAAAGTTGAAAAGATGAATATGAAACAAGAAAAACATGAGACAGGCCAAGAAACTAAGGATATGATAGAACCCTAGAAAGAATCAAAGACTGTATTACTAAAGATGAAAGAAACCTTGAATGAAAACAAAAATATAAACTTATTAGAGGTCTTAAAAGAGAAAGAGTACATAGAAACAAGAATAGGAGACTTCGACATAGACTGTGTCTTGGATGAGGAGACACAGGTGAATATCATGGAAAAAAGAACTTGAAATTTTTTGGGAAAGCCTCCTATGGTTCCTTAATTAGGACGAATAGGATTATTTAGATAACCCTATGTGTAAGACTTACCCATATATGTATGAGTGCTCATGGCACTTCGACAAAAGAAGAATTTGAGATCATTAAGTTTGTTGAGAACAATTCTCGATTTGTTATCTTTCTAGGAAAAACCTAGATTGAGAAAGATCAGATATGAAGGAAACAAGAAGAGGAGGGTCTCGAACAGAAAAAACAATAAATAAGATATTTCATGGCTAGGAGAATATCCCACTTAATAGAAGAAAAATAGAACCATTCAAAGCTACTAAAGACCAAAGATATGGATGTCTAAGTTGAAAGAACACAGGAAAATTCGAGGCATGCATATGTACAAGAGAGTAGAGCACCTAACCCAGAAAGAGAAGAAGTATTACCCTTGAATCCTATGAAATACCCTCCATGGTGTAAAGTTATCATGCCAAGAGGAAATAAGAATGATAATGGAAAGAGGAAACTAGTGATTCAAATCACAAGAAAGAAGGGCAGAAAGCTTAGTAAGAAGAGGGAAAAGTTAGAAAAAATGCAAGAAGTTCCAAATAATACTTTGTAGAAGAAAGGTTTCCAGAACTCGAACTTCATTGGAATATCAATACAACATAGATTGGCACTTCACCATGATGAATAAATATGACCGTTGGAAGCAATATGACGATTCAATCGACGCTCCTGAATGGTTAGGAAAGAATTTATGGACTGAAAGTTCACCATTGGACCGTTGGGACCAAGCCATAATGGATGGAATTGCATTGAATAAGGCTTTGAGACCCGTTGAAAGAAGCTGCTATGGTGATATCTATTTATCTCATCAAGCACTGCACCGAGATCAATCTTGCCAATTATGATTATTCGAGCCCACAGATAAATAGTTGATTTTGCACAATGATCATTAAGACCTCTCCATCCATTCTCTTACAGTGAGTATTGTTCACCGACCTGAGATATCATATATCGAGTGTGCATGTCCAACGAAATTAGCGCAGCAGAAAAATTCATCGAAGAGATTATAATAGACCTCATGGCTGAGAAGGTGATGTCCGCAGGCATCCAAGCCTCATCGACACAAGGAGTGCATGCCTCCCCGTCAACTGCTCGTGGATCTAGACCATCCCTAGCTATGACCGAGAAAAGAACCAAGAATCATGATGTCTTGGAGAATCTGAAGCCAATCCCATCCATCCTACTTGACTACATCCCACCCTTGGATGGTGTGGTGAGTCAGGATAGTGTCCCGAGGGACTTCGACTACAAATTCATCACTATGTACCTTCTGAAGGGAATATAAGAAGTTAGACCGTAGTTGGATAGGATTCCAACGTTGAAGATCAATGAATATAACCTAGGAGACTACAAGAGCTATGCTTTTCTCTCACCTCACAAATATTTGACCAAGATGAAGGGGAAGAAATCAAATATCATCCCCCAGCTATGGACTATGGACATCAGGAGGTCCACTGTCTTGAACATGATGAAGATACCACATTTTGAAATGAACCAGAAGGTTAACATGTGCGTTAAGCTTCTAATGTCTGATTCCATGGCAGGTATTTATGGTTAGATAGATGCATCATTGTCAATCTAGAATTGATCCATAGGATCACCGAATTGAGCATCCAGGGACCAAACCCACAAGACTTTTATCCAGGGAAGGTTGCAGACTACGCCCTGGCACAAAAGATCAAAGACACCTATGATGATGTAGAGAAAGGGACTCGAGGCTACAAGGTAGTCTCCATTCAGAATGGAACATTGCACCTTTCTTTCCAGTTGATTGCTAGTAAGCTAGTAAGAAATAACAGACCCACACATGTCAAAGGGTCTGTTGTTCACCTCGCAGAAAAATGCATGGAAGGACTACAGATGAACTAGGCTAGTTACCTAGCCAATAAATTAGAACTGGATTGTCGCAAAACTCGGGATCAGGGCTATGAGTTCCATTGAGCTATTTGTTTATCTTGATCTTGTTTACTACTTGGGATATTCCAGAAGGTGTGACCTTACGTGACATTGACCCATTCGATCCACTAGCTGCAAATTTCACCACGCTCTGGTATTCGAGCAATATGGGGAAACAATGGTAGTTGAATGTAGTATTCCATACCTACTACCTACAATTGAAGAGGGCTATTGAGTCTTTCCCTCATAAGACGTCGAATACCCTAGATAGGTTTAGTCCCCTTATGAAGTTCCTCGTAGATAAGCATTTTATTTATATTACTGCACACACAAACAAAATTAAAGAAGAGATTCAACTCTACTACAAGCTCACAGAGGAGGACCTGGAAGAAATCACTAAGGAATGGCCCGTAGAGTTCCTTATACCAGTCGACCAAGAAGCATTGTCTGATCCCAACCTCATTGCAAGTCCGGTGGTTACTCGTGAAGAGTATGATGCACTCAGAAGTATCATGAATAAAAAGAAGGAGTATGTACAGGAAATACATAGCACATCAGAAGAGACTGCATCAGATTCACCTAGCAGAGGAGGAGATGACGAAGTGGACAAAGAAGAAAAAGAAGGGGAAGAAGAAAAATTGAAGAAGGGAAAAGTAACACTGCCTAGGAAACCCCTTTAAGAGGCAGAGACATCCAAGAAAATAAAGGTTTCCTCAATGAAACCTAAATCTTGGAAGAAGTCCAAAGCGAGTAAGCCGAATTTGCAGAATGTACTCACAATCGATGACTTCGACTTCATTATCACAGCTGTATCAGATGCCTCAGAAAGTATTTTGCAGAGACGTGAAGCCAAACAAGAATCCATGTATTATAGAATTGAGGCATAGCTAAGAGGAGTACAACAATCCCTTTACTCCAGCGATACAATTTCCACTACACCCCCGCCACCAGAAGAACCAAAGTTGGGAGATAAGCTTGCTCAACTCCTTAGAATAACTAATGTGACTGAAGCTCACCTTCGTCACATGCAGAAAGAAAAGGAACATGCATCAGTGACCCCGAAGCATCCACAAGAAGAAATAATAGAGAAACGATGAGTTGTGCAGTAGGAGAAGGACGACCTTCAAACCAAGTTCGAAGAAAATAAAGCGCAAATCCATCAGGAGAAAGAAAAGTTGCTTGTAGAGCAGGTCAATGTTAAAGAAGAAGTCAAATGAGCACTTTGTTCTGTAATAGGCTTGGATTAGATGCAATAAGAATCGGTATAAAATCAAGTCATGAAGCTTATTGAAGCCATTTAGTAGCTTCAACAGAGGGTCGCAAAACTAGAGCTACAAACAGTGCCAAGCATTCTGCAGGAAGTGAAAGACAAGAGAGAAGCAAATTCTTGGAGCGCAGTTGAAAGGATCAAAGCATTAGCCGTGGAATGCAAACAACTAAGCAGTCACAGTGCACAGACTTATGAGCACCTTACCAAGGACCCTGAGCTGAAGACATTGGAGTCGTAGCTCCAGGAAGAAACGAAGCAAACAGAAGCAGTACAAGCGTAGTTGAAACTCCTATCGGTAGTTGAGAGGATGAAAACATCCCATAAACAGTGCATGTCTCATCAATAGGTCCATGCCATACAAATCAAAGTCATGGAAGTGACTCAGAAGCTCCAGCTAGTCTAGGATGCAACTTGCCTACTTTTTGAGAAGATTGAAGGTCGAGGAGTAGAGCTAGAACAAGTAGTCACTTCGATATAAAAACACTGAAAATTACCTGTGAACGAGGCAGTTATTCAAGAGTTCATCGAGGAGGAGACCTTGGCGCAACAACAGGTTGAAGAAGCTCAAGCCAAGCTCAAGGATTTTGAGGTAGAATTACCCAAACCAAAGTGACTCGGGATGAGTCACAGGTGAGTGTTGGGGGCATGTTGGCACTTGACCAAGTTTTGGAGATCCTTGGTCATGTTTGACATCTTTTGGGACTTCGACAGGCTGTTCGAAGGTAGAGTGCAAGTCGAAGAAGAGATCGCAGGATATCGACCCCTTTTTAGGGAAATTTTTGGGATTAGGGTTTATGTAACGAGTATGGAATGTCGACCCATGGGTATACTTATGTTTAGGCCCATTTTCTAATGTATAAATAGATAGCCAGGCAATGTAAGAAATGGAGAAGATGTTAAGTTCTAGAGTTCTATCTATGTGATTAAAAATGCTTTGTTCATAGTGTAACAACCAAATTTTTCTAAACATCATTTACTTTCATAAGCAATTTATTTCATGAGCTGAGATAATAACTTCATAACATAACAACAATCTTCATAATAGAAACTTCAGTAACTTAAATTTATCAATGAATAATGTTTTCATGGCAGAATAAAATAAACACATAGTTTAACAAATTACTTGTTTCTGATGCTAATTTATGTTCCCTTTCTGCCTTGTTGTTACCTTCCTGCTACTTGATACACAAACCAACCCAGCCAAAAACAAATAATAACTACCCAAACCTACTATCCTCCCTACCAAGTAGGAAAACTACCTAGCTCCAGGATATCTATGGATATCTTGGCCCCCGTGCCCAAAACCTCCAGCAACCCGGTGCCTCAACTGATCAAAAGTGCCACAGCCAAAACTCTACTGCTCCCTGCAAATCTCACAATCCTCCCAGACTCCGTCCTCCATTGAATGCCCCACACGTAAACTTCCCTTCCTCCCTTATCCCTCCTTCACTGACTCCTCATTTACTCCCTAACCTGCCCCCATCCCCGTCCCTGATACATCATTTAATGTTTTATCTCCTCGGGATGAACAGGTTATCCCTTGTTGGGTACGTAACATTTTTATAGTATATATTATTGATCTCTCAAGTTTATTACTCATATCATCAAATGCAATCTGTAGTTAAATTATTAATTAATTAATTACAATTATAACCTTTAATTAATTAATACTCACTTAATTAATATCATTAAATCATATTTGTTTAATTAATACCTTGTTAACACAATTAATCCCCTAATTAGTGTTACTTTATAATTCTTAAACATTTATCCAACTAGGGTCATTACATACACCCACCCTTCAGGAAACTTCATCCCGAAGTTAAGGCATTTTAGGGTACAAAGGAAAAGAGCATGGTTCACACATTCGTAACAAGTAACTGACATTATCAGTAAGTCAAGAAATCTCATACATACTAGTGTATATGTACAATAAATGCATGTGTAGCTAGTACATGCAAATCTCGTGCATGTACTAATAATCAAAACTGTCATCCTTTAGTAATTTATGTATTCATTCAATCCAGTCAGTAAGGCTAGTCTTTTATAAAAGACAACAACCAATCAATTGTTTGAGAAATTCATTAATTACAATTATCCGGTTCAATAATTTTATTTTAAACAACTGTAGTTTAGTTACGTAATAATGACTATTCATATATACACATTTCTCTCTTTTTTTTTTTATTTGAAGGGAAGACATCAAATTCCACCACAAGATAGATCTCCATATTGTCTCAACTATTACTACTCATCCTTCCTCCCTAACCTACTTCCATCTCCATTCCTATCCTTCCTCTGCTAGACTATCTTAGAGCGTCAACTATATTGACCTAACTCCAAATAGAACCCGTAAGTGGAAGTGTCTCTATCTTGACCAAGCTTCCCTAGCAGACAACTAACAGTCATCATCACACATCTTGGGGAGCATGAACTAGCACCTTTCTCCCATGACTTCAGGTTTCAGAGGATACACGGTGGGAAATTTCTCCACCCCTCCTAATCATATCTAGGGTCCATGCCCTACAATGGAGGATACACGGTGGGAAACAACTCCACCCCTCCTAATAGAACCAGGGTCAACACCCTACAATGGAGGATACACGGTGGGAAATACCTCCACCCCTCCTAACAGAACTAGGGTCAACACCCTACAATGGAGGATACATGGTGGGAAATACCTCCACCCC
>JZKD02S0617525.1:35715-64601 GCA_000966675.3 Picea glauca
CGATACATTAACATCAAGTTTTTCCCATTAGAATTAGATTTCATAATATCCCATAATTCAAAATCGTCACCCATTCACAAGATTATCATTTACCCAAAATAGATTTCATCGTATCTGGCATCATTCTAATAGTATTTAAACATTCATTAATTTCACTTTCTCATAATATGTCGCATCATATACATCATCGTCAATATCATTTAAACATTCATAAAATTTACATTCACATAATAGATCGCATTACATGCATCATCATTAATAACACTTAATCATTCATTACAGCTCATAAGTTTAAAGTTTAAGTGTATCACTTAATAGTTTCACTGTGACTAGGAAATAAAGTGTATAGGCATCAGGTAATCTTTTTTGTCTAAGTCAAAAGTGGTGTTACATACACCCCACCTTAGAGAAACATGTTCTCGAGGTGGTAAAAATAGTGAGGGATAGTCTCGTCGTGGTGTCTCGGCGTCCTCCCAAGTAGCAGATCCTGGACTATACTTGTCCCACTGCACCTTGACTTGGTCTACCAGACGGTTCTTGAGTTGTCAGACTCTATGGTCCAATATGCGTAACGGTTCTACCGTGAGGGTTTTCACTTTCGATACCTGCAATTCTTTCCAATTTAGTTTATGTGATTCATCAGCAACATAATGACATAAAACAGATACATGAAATACATTATGAGTTTTATGCAAGTGGGGTGGCAGTACGAGACGATAGGCAACGGGTCCAATTTTCTCTTGGACCCTAAATGGCCCTATAAACCGAGGTGACAACTTTTTCCCCTTCCAGAATCGTATGGTATTCTTATTAGGCCTGATACGAATGAAAACTTAGTCTCCCACTTCATAACTTTGGTCATTCCTGTGTGCATCCGCATAACTTTTCTATCTATCCTATTCTTCCTTTAGTCTCTGCTTGATCTGAATCACCTATTCCTCCATTTCCTGAATCCATTCTATCCCAACTGTTACTCGGTCTTCTATTCTATCCCAACTCAATGGCGTTCTGCATGGCCTTCCATACAAAGCTTCGTAGGGTGGCATTCCAATGGAACTATGATAACTGTTGTTGTAGGCAAACTCTACTAAAGTTAGGTACTTCTCCCACTGGGTTTGATTATCCATTACATACATCCTAAGCATGTCTTCCATGACTTGATTTACTCTCTTAGTCTTCCCATCTATTTTAGGATGATAAGTTGTGCTTAAGTTCAACTGAGTCCCCAACGCTGACTGTAAACTTGTCCAAAACCTAGAAGTGAATCTGAAATCCCTATCTAAAATGATCTTCTTAGGTATCCCGTGAAAATGAATAACCTCGCTTATGAAAACTCGTGCCACATCAGTAACATCGTAAGTGTCTCTAACCAGAATGAAATGAGCACTCTTGGTTAACTTATCCACTATCACAAGAATGGAATTGTGTCTATGAGATGTGAGCGGCAACCCTACAACAAAATCCATAGAGATGACTTCCCACTTCGACATAGGGACATCATGTGGTTGTAGGAGGCCTGCCGAGTGATGGTGGTCAGCTTTCACTTGTTGACACTCTAGGCATCTGGCGACGAAATGGACTACATCGCGCTTCATGCCTACCCAAAAGAAGAGTTTTTTCATCTCTGCGTACATATTCTTCACACCCGGATGTGCGCAATAAAGTGGTCTATGGGCTTCCTTCAGTATGATGCTTCGAATATCCCCATTCTTAGGGATGTAAATCCTTCCTTGATATCTTAACAATCCGTCTGTTTCCAGATTCTATCCTTCATACTTTGGGTCTAACTGCCTCCCACTCTGGAGGTTTGAAGTAACCTTTAAATACCAACTGCCTCCTGGTAGTTGTGTCAACACATGTTCCCTCAGACTGACCTTTAAGGTTACCAAGGAGAAGATATGTGGTCTCCTACTCAAGGCATCTACGACCACATTTTCCTTTCCCTTTATGTATGAAATACCAAAATCGTACTCACTCATAAACTCACTCCATTGCCTTTGCCTGGCATTCAAATCTCTTTGAGTGAAGAGATGTTTTAAACTTTGATGGTTCGTTTTGAGCTCAAATTTGCATCCCACAAGATAGTGCCTCCAAAGTTTCAGAGCTAGCATTACAGCTGCTAACTCTAAATCATGAGTCATGTATAACTCTTCATGTTTCTTCAACTTCCTTGACGCATAAGCTATCACTCCTCCATCCTGCATTAGCACGACACCCAACCCTTGTTTCGAGGCATTCGTGCAGAACATGAAGTGCTTTTCCATATCTGGCACTCGTAAAATTGGTGCACTAGTTAGTAACCTCTTAAGCTCAATGAATGCACTATCACATTCTTTTGTCCATTCATACCTGACCCCCTTGCGTTGCAAAGTGGTGATGGGTTTCGCTATTTTTGAGAATCCTTCCACAAATATCTGGTAATAACCCGCTAGCCCCATGAAGCTTCTTACCTCATGGGCATTTTTTGGCACTGGCCATTCCATAATGGCCTTTACCTTTTCTGGGTCCACAGAGATTCGTTCGCCGGAAATGATATGACCTAAATAGCAGATCTCTTTCTGGAAGAAGGAACACTTCGACAACATCCCATACAATTTGTTCTCTCTAAGACAAGACAACACTATTTGCATGTGTTCCTCGTGTTCCCTTTCATTCTTGGAATAGATGAGTATGTCATCTATAAAAACTTGTACAAATCGATCTAAGTACTTTCGGAATACACCGTTCACGAGGCTCATGAATATTGTTGGCGCATTGGTCAATCCGAAAGGTACCACAACAAACTCGTAATGTCCAAACCGAGTCTGACAGGAAGTTTTTGGGATATCACCTTCCTTAATCCTTAACTGATGATACCCAGATCGCAAATCGATCTTTGAGAATACCACTGCTCCTTTCATCTGATCGAAGAGGTCATCTATTCGTGGAATTGGGTACCTATTTTTCACTGTAGCATGATTCAAGTCCCTATAGTCTATACACAGTCGTAAGGATCCATCCTTCTTATTTACAAAAATTACCGGTGCACCCCAAGGTGAGACAATGGGACTTACTAACCCTAAGTCTAGTAACTCCTTCAACTGTATTTCAATTCACAAAGTTTGAGCACCGTCATCCGATACAGAGTCTTAGATATTGGTTCTTCACTAGGTTTTAGATCAATAGTAAAATCAAGCTCCCTCTCTGGAGGTAACCCTGGTAACTCGTTCAGAAAAACATCCTAAAATTCTGACAATACCGAGTACTGATCCGATGAGGGTCCCTTCCTCTCATTCACTGCTTCCACTACATAAAGTCGACACCCTTGTCTTAAGCATCACTTGACCTTCATAGTTGATATAAATCGTATTGACACTTTTCTATGTACACCCTGGATCTCTACCGGTTTTCCTTCATCATTAACACAAAGCACCTTATTTGCAAAACAATCTACCAAAGCTCGATGGGTTGCTAACCAATCCATTCCAATGATTAGGTCATATGCCCCAAGAGCAGTGACGTATAACTTCAACCTGGTAGTGCACACTCCTAGGTCTACTATACAATTATCTACACTAGGTCCTACAACCTGTTTTTCCCCCGAAGCCATCTCGACTTGTTTAAAGTCATCGTGCTTGTAGGCTGCCAGGCCACTCTTTTCTAATGTAGATGGTGAAATGAAACTATCTGTTGCACCAGAATCAAACAAAATCTTAACATTGATACGATTTAGCGTACCTGATGACTCCACTATGGTGGATTGATGTTCGGCCTGACGGTTATTAACTGCTGCGTAAATATGGTGGTTGCTACTTGCTCTCCCCATCGGTGCCTTTCCTTCTCTATGCATGAACCCTAATTGTAACTCTGGGCAGTCATGTTGGTAATGGGGTCCCTCGCATCTCCAACAGGTAATACGAGATTGAACCGGTGCACTGTTATGTGACTGATTCTGAAATGAGTTCCTTCCCCTGGAACCCCTTCCCCTACTAGTTGTTCCCCGAGATGGTCGTGGACCTGTCTGCACCGTTGGCGATGACCGAGATGCTGCACTAGCTGCCATTGAAATCCCTGTAGCTACTATCCTTGGCACGACTCTGTTACCATAAGGTGGTGGTCTTGAGCCCCCTCCCTTAGAAAATGTCCTCAGGGTCTTTCCTACGAATCCTAGGCGATACGGAAATGTCGATCTTGTACCCCCCGTTAAGTTCATGTGTTCTTCCGCATAACGTGCATTTTCTACCGCCTCCGCTACTGAAGACGGTTTCCACATTCTCACCATATCTCTTATCTTCGGTTTCAATCCATAGATGAAGTGCTCTGCCTGTCATTGGTCATTGTCCATATATGAAACATATTTGACCAGTTCCATAAAATTGATCTCATATTATTCTATAGTTTTGTTTCCCTGTACTAATGCATGAAATGCCCCTACCTGTTGTTCCTCGTAGTATGCTGGTAGATATTTCCTCCGGAACCTCTCCTCGAAAAGTTCCCAAGATACTGTGTCTGGGGTAAGGTGTAGTTGTCTTTCCAAGTTGCCCCACTAGTTCAAGGCATTGTCTCTTAACTGAAAAATTGCGATCTTTGCCTTTGATTTGGACGCATAGTCCCTTAAGGCAAAACACCTTGTCATGCCTTCTAGCCATGCTTCCACACGTTCAATGGCATGACCCCTGGCAAACTACGAAAGTTTGATCTTCTGCAACTCTCGTGTGATGTCTTCAGGTGGAATTCCTCCCCCTGAATCCCTTGATTCTTCTATATTACCCGTTCCAGACAGTGGGAGTTCCACTTCAGTCCCTGCTCGTTGGCACCCCTTTAAAGTTTCATTAATGGCTTCCAACGAGCGCAGTATGAGAGCCTGGTGGTTATTAACTACTGCGTAAATATGGTGGTTTCTACTTCCTCTCCCCATCGGTGCCTTTCCTTCTCTATGCATGAACCCTAATTGTAACTCTGGGCAGTCACGCTGGTAATGGGGTCCCTCGCATCTCCAACAGGTAATACGAGATTGAACCGATGCACTGTTATGTGATTGATTCTGAAATGAGTTCCTTCCCCTGGAACCCCTTCCCCTACTAGTTGTTCCCCGAGATGGTCGTGGACCTGTCTGCACCGTTGGCGATGACCGAGATGCTGCACTAGCTGCCATTGAAATCCCTGCAGCTACTGTCCTTGGCACGACTCTGTTACCATAAGGTGGTGGTCTTGAGCCCCCTCCCTTAGGAAATGTCCTCGGGGTATTTCCTACGAATCCTGGGTGATACGGAAATGTCGATCTTGTACCCCCTATTAAGTTCATGTCTTCTTTCGCATAACGCACATTTTCTACCGCCTCCGCTACTGAAGACAGTTTCCACATTCGCACCATAGCTCTTATCTTCGGGTTCAATCCATAGACGAAGCGCTCTGCCTGTCGTTGGTCATTGTCCATATATGAAACATATTTGACCAGTTCCATAAAATTGATCTCATATTCTTCTATAGTTCTGTTTCCATGTACTAAGACATGAAATGCCCCTACCTGTTGTTCCTCGTAGTATGCTGGTAGATATTTCCTCCAGAACCTCTCCTCGAAAAGTTCCCAAGATACTGTGTCTGGGGTAAGGTGTAGTTGTCTTTCCAAGTTGCCCCACTAGTTCAAGGCGTTGTCTCTTAACTGAAAAATTGTGATCTTTGCCTTCGAGTTGGACACATAGTCCCTTAAGGCAAAACACCTTGTCATGCCTTCTAACCATGCTTCCATGCGTTCACTGGCACGACCCCTGGCAAACTACGGAAGTTTGATATTCTACAACTCTCGTGTGATGTGTTCAGGTGGAATTCCTCCCCCTAAATCCCTTGATTCTTCGGGATTACCCATTCCAGACAGTGGGAGTTCCACTTCAGTCCCTGCTTGTTGGCACCCCTTTAAAGTTTCATTAATGGCTTCCAACGAGCACAGTATGAGAGCTAGTTCAGGCGATGGTGGTGGTGGTGCTGGTGGTGTTGGTGGTGCCCGTGACGACGCTCCCCTGCCTTGACCTCTCCGAGTCTTGACCATCTTATATGCCTTAACCTGCATCACCCCCCCCCAAGTTGTCAGGGTGAGTTCCAGGACATTTCAAATTGGTGCTACTTAAACTTAGAAACAGGGTTAGGCGTAAGTTTTATTTACTTGTCTGTAAACATACGTTACTCCATTAGGGGATTGGCTAGGTTTGGGTTAGGATTAAGCGTCTAAGCTTGGTTTCTTCACCCTTGCAAAAATAATTATTGGTTCCCATACCCTGTAGCTACATTAGCCTTGTGCTTTACTCGTCACTTCCTAGTGCATATTCCACCTCCTTCCCGCTTGTCCTAGTCTAAGCCCTAACATCATTAATTAACTTTAAGGTAGATTAACCTTACACTTAAATAAAATTATTAATACACTAATTCAATCCAATTAACCTTTCTTTAATTTTAACTAACTTGACCTTTATATATATATAAATAAATTACTTATCGCAAAATTATTATAAATATTTTTTTACACTTTAAAATATAAAAATAAATGGACACACACATGGATTCGGGCACGCATGGATTCCACGTGCCCACCTGGCTTCCTCTAGTTCCCTTGTATCTAACCCCATCATTCTACACCTATCAGCTTTTCGACTCTCTATGCGTCCTTCCTCTGCCTCCACTTTCTCATCCGCTGGGACTTTCCTTGCATCCGTCTTTGTCCACCACAGATCTGCCTTTGCTATGTTCAGAGGTTTCTAGAATCTCCCCTTCCATGGCTCACATCCTTACCATTGTTTTGAGCACTTAGCTAGTGCTGGGTATTTCTGTATCTACTGCCAGATCATTTGCAGAAACAGAGTATATTGATATGGTTACTGACAAGATCTCGGACCTGGAGTCTAGTCTCTTTAAAATATTGGGAACCAATCCCAAGTATGTACAATTTGTCGAGTTCACTCTCAGGTATGGTAAGAGGTATGATTCAGTCCGCCAGCTTGTGCACAACTTCAATACCTTTGTGAAGATGTGGAGTTTATCGAGTCAAGAAATTGTATGAACCTTCTGCATACTTTGGTGATAAATGGTAATATCCTATTTTTATTTTTTTTGCAGTGCGAAATAAAAAAAAATGATTTGCTTGTAATTCCAGCCCTGTATGGATTTTGGCATTTTGCTTTCAATTTATTTCATTTGTATTTATAAATTCATTCATCGGTTTATACATGTTGTTATATGTGTATATATGTATGCATATACATTGTCTTTCCGAATTTCCCACGACCTTCTGTACATAACCGTGTAATTTTCCAACTTAGTTTCAGGTTTCGAGGTTTCCTATGCCCGATACCACCTGGCGCATATGAGGTCCTTCTATTACCCCGCAGGGTCTTCTCCCAACCTCCTGCTCATAGGACCGTTCAATTTTATCAACCGAGCCGAAGAGGCTCTTTGGATTTCCCCAGAAATCGCTGGTCAATATCTGACCCACAGGTATTTCCCATTTCTTCATGGCCTCTGCCCCAGACCACTCCCAAATTCTCCAAAGGAATCTTGTTTATCGAGCTTCGGGGTTTCATAATCCCAAATGTCGAGAATTTATGTTCCTTCAGACTCCTGATTGCCGATTCACTGATACGACACTTTATGTACTAGCCCTCCTGGCTAGACATCCTTCTTATATGACCGCAGTTCCATGTGACCCCATCCCTGTCCTACATCATAGTTTTGGGGTTCCAAATGTCGAACCTCACAAGTCCTTAGGACTCGCGATTCTCCGATCCCCGATATGCTCCTAGCACATTAGCCCTCCAAGCTAAGCTCGTGGTCCCCATTCGCGACCAATGATCTACGTCACGATTCAGGGTTTTTCGTAACAATGATCTATGTAAATTGAATTACGAAACCCTGATCTTCGATTTCGCGATGTGATTAAGTTATAATTAAAATGTCAATTAATTAATTCTTTTTAATGAAGGTTTAAGGGTAAATTTAATTACATCGCGGTTTCGGGGTTCGTGATTTTGTAATGCATGGATACTTTGTCCACGGAACTCACGATATCTCGATCCGCGATGCAATCTTCCACCTGTCCACCATTTACCCTTCTGTGGGCCCCGTTATCCCTTGGCCCATCGGGAAATCGCGTTTCACGATTTCGAAACTCTTTTTGCTATGTTCCTGGGACTCTCGATATATCGATCCGCGATGACAGTTGGCTTCCACTATGGAGCTATCCACTTTTCGGAGAATTGGGCCTTGCGTTTCTGAACTGCAAGGACCACTCATCCATGGGATCCGCGATTTCTTGATTCGCGATGACCCAATGGACGACCTCCTGTCGAGACCTTTCCTGATGGCTCCGATCACTGCCACGCGTCCCAAGAACAAACGGTCCTGATCGCCTCTCGCTGTTTTTGGGGTTCTCGATACCAAAGTGCATATGTTCATGGAATTCCCAATTCCTCGAATCATAACTCTCTGGTTTGCTGACAGCTGGCACCTCACGATGGCACTGTCCTCCCTCTCTGATGTGCAGTCAATTGGCCCCACTCATCGGGGTTTCAGACTTCACGATTTCGAAATGAAGAGATTTTGTGTCCACGAAATCCCCGATATGCCGATCCCCGACCTTCTTCGGATCTCCGACACGCATCTTAAATGGATGGACGGTCCAGGTTAAGCCTCAGACTTCGCCAAACGCCAACCCAAAAGAACTTATCTGTGTGAGTCCCGATGGCCCAAATGTCGATGACTCTCCGATGGTTGCCACCTATCCTAATCAGATGAACGGCTCTGATTGTACAGGGGTTTTCACCATGGATTTCCCCGACCTCTTTCTTACAGAACTCCCAATTTTCCGACTCTCTTCAGATCTCTACCACATGTCTCACCCTGATGGACGGTCCAGATCTGATCTCGCTATTTCGAGACTTAAAATGTCCCGACTTCCTTGACCTCATGAATCCCGATTTCACGAACGTCAATATCCCAATGCCTTCACACCTGTCATTGGGATTTCTCCTTCTGTCCTCTAGGACTTAACTTCCTCGCAACTCCATGCAGATCCGATGGTTGTTGGGTATCTTCCCGAGATTTGACGGCTTAGATCCGTTCTCCTTCATAATAGACAACTCTCCTTGGCACGGTTAAAATTTGTATGGGACTATAGTTCCTGAGATTTTCATTATTAAAATTCACCGAGGCTAATACAGGCAAGTAGTTTACACCATTCCCGCGCAATACAAGTCTTCCAAATTTCCTTTTTCCAACTGTGCATTGGCAGTTCCTCATTTAGGTAAGTTCGAGATGAAGTAGGCCTTTTCAAGGTCTTGCAAAAGTCCTAATGCATTTTATATAGTATAATTCGTATAGTTATTGAATCTTGCCAACTTCAAGCCTTGGATAAAAGCTTCCCTCGACATTTTCATCAATTTCAGGTGTCTATTTTACCCAAAACTTCATTGACAAGTATTGCTCAAATAAAATTAAATCATCAACTCTCTTTTTCGTGCTTAATAGCTTTATCAGGCTGCTTTAAGGGTAGCCATTTTGTGGGAAGTGATCCTTCAAACTATCTAGTTTGCTGCCACTATTTGAAAGGGCATTCCTTTGAATATTCAGACTAAGACTGTATTAGCCATTTATGATCCAATAAAAGGGTATTACCTAAAACGGTTGCTTGTGATATATATGAGACCATTTGCTTGGATAATGTAGGGGTGCTACCTTGAGTATATTTTCTGATATTGTATCAGTCATATTTGGTCAAGCTGAACGTTGCTTGACACAGTCTACTAAGACGCAAATTGACGTGTTTTGCTTGCAGGTTAAGCGTGGCTGGAATTAGCATTTGGGGTTTTGGCCCTTAGGCCCAGATTTTGAACTAAGATGCTCTGATACCATATGTAACAACCAAGTTTTTCTAAACATCATTTAATTTCATAAGCAATTTATTTCATGAACTGAGATAATAACTTCATAACATAACAACAATATTCATAATAGCAACTTCAGTAACTTAAATTTATCAATGAATAATGCTTTCATGGCAGAATGAAATAAACACATAGTTTAACAAATTACCTGGTTCTGATGCTAATTTATGTTGCCTTGCTGTCTTGTTGTTACCTTCCTGCTACCTGATACACAAACCAACCCATCCACAAACAAAGAATAACTTCCCAAACCTACTGTCCTCCCTGCCAACTAGGAAAACTACCTAGCTCCAGGATATCTATGGATATCCTGGCCCCCACGACCAAAACCTCCATCAACCCAGTGCCTCAACTGATCAAAAGTGCCACATCCAGAACTCTACTTCTCCCTGCAAATCTCACAATCCTCCAAGAATCCATCCTCTGTCGAATGCCCCTCACGTAAACCTCCTTTCCTCCCTTATCCCTCCTTCACCGACTCCTCATTTACTCCCTTACCTGCCCCCGTCCCCATCCCCGATCCTTCCTTTAATGTTTTATCTCCTCGGGATGAATAGGTTATCCCTTGTTGGGTACATAACCTTTTTATAGTATATATTATTGATCTCTCAAATTTATTACTGATATCATCAAATGTAATCTGTAGTTAAATTATTAATTAATTAATCATAATTATAACCTTTAGTTAATTAATACTCACTTAATTAATATCATTAAATCATATTTGTTTAATTAATACCTTGTTAACACAATTAATCCCCTAATTAGTGTTACTTTATAATTCTTAAACATTTATCCAACTAGGGTCATTACACATAGTGTATGTTAAGACTTGCAGAGCTAAGTGCAAGTGATTGTAAGAAGGATTTGTTTTGTGACCTAAATCGGGGAAGGAGGATCTGGCGAGATGCATCGATCTCCTGTCCTATGTTCAATATGGTTTTTGGTCTATGTTCTTGTAGAAGATTGACAAGACATAATAAATAAGAGAAGAGTTGGTGGACGTATCCCCACACTGGGGTGAACCATGTATATCCTGTGTTATGGTTTCTTTGTGCATTATGGTTGTATGTTAGTGATGTGATTATGCATAGTGCCGATATCTTTATGGATGATGCATCTGGTATAATAGCTTAGTCCTTGGTAAAGTGAATGAATTTTATATCTGATCTATCTCTCCATGCTAAGTGCACGACTATGTTAGATATTGTTTATGTGAATAAAGAGATGTTGAAGCGTTGAACCTTGGGTCTTCCCTTCTGCCAACATACTTTTTTCAAAGACGAATCGGTAACAATACAAGCTCAACTTTTTCTGTGTCTAATGAAGTCAAGAAATTTAAAATAAGCTACATCATTATTGGGTATTCAAAATTCGACAAAGGATACAAAGGTGAAACATAATGTCTTTGGCAATATAACTAGTGTACTAAAATCTTTTGGAAAATCTCAAAAAAAAGATGTTAGTGTTGCACGTAGAGTGATACAAACAATAGTTGTTTCATCTAGTAATATAAAATATCATTTGATAAGACACATGGAAAAAACGATGGGAACGTCAAGAAAAACATTGCACAAACATAGAAAATTTTGATTGCAAATAGATGAAAATGATGAACTGACTTGTTGGAAAGTGATTTCTAGACAACTCTACAAAGATAGACTTGCAGAAAATGTTAAAGAATTACCCGTAATTGTTGGTTGGAATAATCTCATGTTTCACCACATACAAGGGATGTGTTGCAACAAAGAATAACATGAAAAAAATATGAAGAACATGCAAAACATATATTTCGAATGAAACAAATAGAATTGTAAAATAAGTTCAAAGAAGAGCACAAAGAGGTTAAAATTTTCATCAATACATTTGTGCAACAAAAACCATGGTTTGTTAGACCCATCACAGTTCATGACACTTGTTGTTGTCGTTATCATGTAGAATTTGAGTTGTATTACGACACCTTTTTGGATTTTCATAAAACTTTATGGCCAGGTTCACCTCCTCCTTCCACATTCTGTGTTTTTATATCTGAAATTCCATGTGAAAGAGAAGATGATGATTGATTTTACAAAAAAAAATGTGTTGGTGGAAATAATTGTGATCGTTGTGTAAATCTAAGTTTGCTTCATTCAAAGTATCATATTGATATGAATGATCAATCATTTTCTAATATAATAGTCAATTGAAAGAGATATGAATATATCAATAACACGACTCTACATTATTCAAATGTTATTTCCAAAATGATTGATTTGAAGGTAGATAAAATCTGTGTGATGGATTTTTTGAAGAAGTTTGAGGAAGAAATTTATAAATACACCAATCATTCATATAGAGCTCGATGACAAGATCTACAATTCAAACAATCCTGTGAAGTTATTCCAGTAGGGACAATTTTTTCTGTAGTTGATTTTGCAGATAATTACACATTCGATGAACAAAAAGAAATACAGCGTGAATATTATCATTTTGATCAAGTCACAATATTTGTCTACATTCTATATAGACATGATCAATGGATTCTTGATAACATAGAAAACACTAATGGCAATTGACATGTTATTAGATAATATCCCTTTTATATAAGTGATGATCGAGCACACGACACACATTATGTACAACATTGTTTTGATAAATTTTATGATTCATTGAAAGAACGCAAAATCGGATTCAATCGACATTGGATATGGTCAGTTGGGTGTGTGGGTCAGTTCAAATATTCACGATCATTCTATTTGTTATGTCATCTTCATAAAAAAATAAAATTTACACATTGTTGGAATTTTTTTGAGACTGGTCATGGAAAAGGAGAGCATGACGATGTAGGGGCATGTGCAAAATGAGCACCTCGAAGGTATCATATGAACCCTCATGCCGATCGATTTGAATATGTTGAAAAAGTTGTTGAATGGTGGAAAATAGTGGTAAGCCATGAATATAATTCATCAAGGGATGTGCGCAGGTGTGTCTATATATAAATGTTACACATGTACACATGATATTTTTATTTGAACATGTTCAAATTTATATTCAAACTTAAATCATTTTCTTGGGAGATTTCAAGTTAACAAGTTCTTGTCTTGTGCAGGTTTTTTTCGTATGTTGGAATCCAAGATTTAAATAGATCAATCTCATATAACGCCAGTACAAAATATGGGACAATAAAAATACATTCGATCAAAGAAAATCGTTTTCAAAATGTGTTTGCATTTGTTAGAATAAATGAGTCTTGTTTTTGTTCAGTTTGCATAGAGGACATGTAATCCATAAATATTTGCAAAAACAAAAATGTAGGATATGTTAAAGCTTGGAGACATATTGAACTTAATGTAAAAGAGAAAATGCCACTTACAAGATCATAGGAGATGGAATCAAATGAAACTATAGGTCAATTGATGGTGATAGAGTTTTTGATCATGTTAGAGACGGTAATTTTTATGAAATTAAATTTTTTCAAATAACTTGTAGAGGTACTTGTGTGATAATCTAAAATGCACTATTTGTTGTCCAATATATCCAATTATTTGCAGGAGATGTTTTTTCCATAGTTTCACCTGTAGACAACACTGAAAATGTGAAATATTATTTGATGAGATGCACAGAACAAAAGATGAGGCTATTAGAAGATTTTGATGATAACAATTTTATATCTGAAAGAGGATCCATTGTATTTAAAGGATATTTTTTTTGAGAAACCCATCAAACCGATACTCATGTTCACTTTCAAGACTACCAGTGAGATGTCACAAGTTGTCACTATAGTCATTTGATATGTGCAATGTGCATAAAGTTAATAGAAGTTCAATAAAAAAAAAAGTTAGAAAATGGAAAATGTCCAAAGTCGATCATGAACGAATAATTGAAGATGGAATACCATTATGATGTTTTTAAACAAGTGGCACATGTACATTCCAAAAATTTTTATTTTTCATTGAAAGTACATTCCAGAATTTGATGACTTGTTTTGACTTTTTTCAACCATATTTCCAAATAGAATATGTACAAAAGGGGTATGTATAAAAAGCTCCAAATCATTCTTAAAAAACAGAGATAAAATATGGTTCAACCATATTTTATCTATGTTTTTAAACCATTACACCAATCAAAATTATTTTACATGACCATTACAACAATAAAAATTGAGTTGTATACCTAAATTGTATTGTGAGCATTTTATTTTAAACTAAAAAATTGTTACTTACACCATTTCCATTGAACACTTACTTTTTTCAATAGTATTTTTTTCCATTTTATTTTAAGAATACTGCATTAATTTAAAAAAAATTAAACATATTTTATATTTTCTATTGTAATAGTATATTGTTTCAAATTTTAACTCATTCCGATTTTTATTTTATTTTATGAGCATTATATAAATTAAAGTTGAATTGAACATCTCTTTTATTTTGAACATTTTTTTTAATTATTGTTCTCAAAATTAAAGAAAAGTTAAAAACATCTCTTTCATCTTGAGATTTTATTTTATTAAGGGTATATGAACTTTGAGGTGAATATGTCTTCTAGCTTTCAACATTTTTTTAATAACTACATGATAAAATTAAAGAAGAGTTGATCATCTCTTCCATTTTAAGGTTTTATTTTATTGTCACATCATTTTGAACATTTTATTTTATCATTATCACAGAAACCAAAAAAGAGTTGAACATCTATTTTATCTCAATGCTTTATTGTATAAACATTACCTATAATTAATTTGGATATCTCTTCTATCTTGAGAATTATATTTTTATAATTATTGCACCAATCAAAGAAGAGTTTAACATCTCTTCTATCCTAGATTTGAGAGCTTTGACTTCTTTAAGTGGTAATTTTGTTTTTCATTTTTTAAATTAATATTCTAACAACTAAAAACAATTTAAGCATATCTTCCACTTGTTTTAATAACACTTTAATACTAATATTACATATATACCAATATCTCCATTCTAATTATTAAGTTGATTTTCATTTAAAATTTGAAATTATTTAGAATCTGCATTTTAATAATTAAGTTGATTTTCATGTAAACTTATTTAGAACTGTTAATCATTAGAATTAAATTCCATAAATTGTAATTAATATATCTTCTCTAACAAAGTTAAGGAAATTAATACAACTTTTCCTAAAGTCAAGTGAAGACCGTTACAAAAATGTGGGTTTATGTGCATAGTACTAAATCATAGCCTGCAAATCATTTTCCTAATGTAATTCTCTTTCATACATGTTATCTGAGTTGTACAAGTAGTATATGTTATTCCTTGGAATGTCTAAAACACAATGCTTGAATCCATACCTCCTCCTTTGAATTCCAAGTTGGTTACCTTCTTCCAAAATCAAACACAAGTTTTCTTAAAGGAAATTGGTAGATGATGAAAATTTATTCCTTTTATTGCAGTTCATACCAACATAGGCTTTGCCTGGCTTAAAGTGTTTTCTATTACCATATATTCTCAAATAGGTTTTGCATGGTTTAACATGTTGTCTACTATATGATATTCTTAAATAGATATACAATGATATAATCTTGTATGTTTGACTGTTCACTTTTTTCTTGTACATCTGTTGGGTTTGAATATTCTTAAATATATAAACAACAACACCAATTCTTGTATTATTGTATTTGCATATTCTTAAATAGATAAATAACAACACATTCTTGTATTATTTCACACTCTATTTTTTTATTTTTATTTATTTAGTAGATCTCATATGCCTATCTTTCCTTCAGTTTTTTTATTAGTTAAGTGCATCTATGTAACCAATTTATTTAGTAGATCTCATATGCCTGTGTCTCCTTTAGTTTTCCCTTCAGATTTTTTTATTAGTTAAATGCATCTATGATCTCATATGCATATCTTTCCTTTAGTTATTTTTATTAGTTAAGTGTATCTATGTAACCAATTTATTTAGCAGATCTCAGATGCCTATCTTTCCTTTAGTTTTTCCTTTAGTTTTTCCTTTAGTTTTTGTTATTAGTTAAGTGCATCTATGTAACCGATTTATTTAGCAGATCTCATATGCCTATCTTTCATTTATTTTTTCCTTTAGTTTTTTTATTAGTTAAGTGCATTTATGTAACCAACAGGGTCATTAGTAACTAGAAAAAAAATAAATCTTTTAATATAAATTTATAAATATTTTAATATAAAATTATTCTGCCAAACTTATTTGATCATATGTCAATAGAATACATTATTCTTCCAAAATTATTTGATCATATGTCACTATGAACATAAAATGAAACATTTAAACTAATACATAGCAGACAAATATTTAAGATTCTTGTGCTTAATTTAATGCATTTTAAAAATGAGAATATACAAAACATTGGTTCATTACTAACAACTTTGCAACTTTTTTTCCATCAACTTTGAGAAATCAAATATGAAACAATGAATTGATATTTTGAATTTCAAAATTATGAAATATATGTATATATTATAATCAAAGTCTGAATAGTTACATTGTAAAATACATAGGTTCCACATCCATTTTAGGATGATAACAAAAACTACGACATTTAACTCTAAAATTATGGACTCTAAGCCATTTATTTATGATAGATCACTTCATACCTGCAACTCAAACCTGCAAAAAAAAAAAGACAAAATTCAAAAATTAAAATTTACAATTCAAACATCCGAAATAATACAAAATTCAAAAATTGTGATTAAAACAAAATTGACATACATACCAAAAGAGTTAAGTCTCATATTCCAACATACTCTTTCCCACAAAATATATTATAAATATATTTTCCATCAAATGTAATTTAGATATCTGTAACATTAAAAAACAAGAATAATAAAAACAAATAACACATATTAGCATATATATTGTAACTAAATATTAAATAAACAATAATAAATAATAGCATACCCAACCATAGTTAAACAGATTTAATATAGTTACTCTTCACATTTTTTTTTTTTTAATAAAAAAGGGATAGTACCTTCTATTTTATATTATCTCAAAATCATGACCAAGTAACCAGTCTCATAGCCATAGTCACCACAAAAAATGTTGTCGGTAACCAGAAACCAGCATTATTGGGAAACATCTAGCAGTTATACAGTTAAACCCTTAAGAAAAGAGGCATCTGTCCTACCCGTAGGAAACTAGGACAGATGCCAGTGGTCTAGATAAACCTATAACAATTGTACAAAAAGACTAAAAAACCAGGAAAACAAGGAGCCTAATCACCCGGTGACGTGTCGCTCCCACCAGTTCCCACCGTGATAGCGAAAATCTGCATGCATAGGGGACACTTGCGCTGAGCAGGAACCCCAGAGAGCACATCGAGGAGCAGATCAATGCGCTGGCCCATGATGCTAGCTCTATGTTCCAAGTCCGCAATGTGTCCACGGAGCCCGAATACCAAGTCCAGGAGTGCGTCGCTGGAGAAAGAGCCAAGTGTTTCGGCATCCGTGCCACTTGGATGAGCAGTTGTCCGATCCACCCCATCACCTTCGCCAGTCTCAAGCACCTCCTGAGCCTTTGCCTGCTTTGCCATCTCCATCTTCTCTGCATCAGTGTCTTGCATGTCACCCTCCCACGGGATTTCTTCCACCACATAGCCAGGAGGGTCGAATTTTTCTTCCATAGTCGGGGAGCTCTGGTCGTCCTACGTGCTGAACGTCTCCAAAGCTTTTGGCATCACTTCACACAGCCAGTCCCCCATTGACGGGTCCTCTTCCACCACATAGCCGGGGAATAAATCCACTTGCTCGGTTACCCTTTCAATCCTGCTGCAACCAGCGTCTTGCTCTGCAATGGTGTTGAGCATTGCCCTCCTCTCGACCCGCGCCTTCTTCCTGAGGAAGGAAGAGGCCAGAGCCAAGGCTCGTTCAAGCTCCTCCTCCCTGTGTCACTGTGCTTTGAGTGCCTCCCAGGCGGAACCCCTTCGAGGTTTCCCTCGTCTCCTCACCATGATAATCAAGCAAATGCCAATCGAACGTTGGGCTGGGATAGGAGGAAGCCAACCTGAGCGCAACTGCAAGTGCAGAGTGCAGACAAGCCAGCCCTGTTCGAACCCACAAAGAAGAAATTATGTCGATGCCGCACTAGGAGCTTTCCTCTGCAGCTCGGGCACAAAATGAAAACCACGAACAAACTTGCGAATCCTCCGTCCCTCCATATCAGCAACGAATTCATGAGCTAGTGGAGAGTTAATTGTCGCGCGAGTGAGGAGTACCTCCATCGCCTGCCCTCTGCTATGGATTACCATCAACGTAAATGAGAAGAGGAGGGTGGCGGCCATCAGCTGTAAATACAGCGCTAGTGCAAGTCCATGTGTCATTCCATTCTCCCGCGTGTCACCCCATCCGGGGCAGGGAAGTCCCTACCAGCAAGCACTTTGCATTGCATAGAGAGTTCTATTTCTTCTGAGACGCTGGCCTGCCAGTAGATAGGATTCTCCTTTGAGTCAATTCCTGCATTTGCCAGGTGATCAACCAACTTATTGGCTTCTCGTTTTACATGAACTGGGATAAGTGTCAAGTTGGGGTGGATGAAGCCCGCAAAATCCTCCAGGAGTCCTGCGAGTCTCCAACTAGGGGATATTTGCCCTGGAGATTGGCCATGAAAGATTTTTAGTATGAGTTTTATTATTACTTGTGAGTCCCCTTCAATGATTAGCCAGAGGCATAGGTGCTGGGTCGCTATTTGGAGACCTCTTAATAGACTGGTTAACTCCGCCACATTGTTCGTGTTTTCACCCAAGAAACTAGCAGTCATGTGAGTAATCTTGCCATTGTTGTCTCTGAGTACTGCTCCGAAACCAGCTGGTCCAGGATTGCCCCTGGAGGCCCCATCGAAGTTAATCTTAAGAAATCCAAGAGGGGGAGGAGTCCAAACCGTTGGACTGCTGTCATGCCCTCTGAAGGTATTCCCTTGTGTATTGATCTGTAAATGAAGATTCCAACCTTCCAGAATGAGCCTCTCCTCTGGCTTGCACTGAATGTCATCTTGAAGCCAAGAATTACTAAGAATAGTTTCTCGGATGAAACCTGTTATTTTTTGCCAGGTGCTGGTTGTAGGGGAAGATCTGGAGTTGAAAATTCTTTGATTCCTTTCCTTCCAGATTGCCCAAAGGGAGAAACCCGGGAGCAACTGCCAAATGCGCTGGAGAATTGGGTTGTGGAAGGGGGAAGTTCCCCAGTTGGCTAGAGTATCCCTGATGCTGCCACGAATTCATTGTGAACGGCGCATAGCTTGAGCGCCCCAGTCCCAAATTTGCTGGCTATAATGACAGTTGTTGAGAAGGTGCTCCAGGGTTTCCTCATTTTGTTGGCAGAGGGGGCATCTGGAAGGGCCTGTGAAGCCTCTTTTGATGAGATTATCCCAAGTGAGGATACGATTATGAGCTGTTAACCAGAGAAAGAGGGATATTTTGGGCCAGAGGAAAGGCAACCAGACTTTACCCCATATTCCTTCAGGGGCTTGAGGAGGGCACGTAAGGAGGTGGTAGGCCTCTTTGACTGAGAAAACTCCTGAGGTAGAGTGGCCCCACCGTAGAATATCCCTGCCGTCCTTAACAGAGATCTTTCTGAGCTGCATGCATTCCTGCCATGGTAAAAGGTCGAGGTCCTCTACAATCTGTAGATCTGTTTTACTAATCTTCCAAGGCCTCCATTGTTGTCGCCCTTGATTTTGAAGCGAGAAGTCATTCACCATTTTGAGGCCGTGATGTTGCAGCTTGATCCTAAGAGGGTGAATACTTTCCATTTCACCAAGAGGAGGTAGCTGTTGCCACGAGTCTTGCCAAAATAGTGCACTCTCACCGTTCCGGATTTCCCAGAATGCATGCTGTTGAATGAGGGATCTATTCCTCCACGCCGTATTCCAGATATTGGATCCTGGCCTCTGCTCGTTGAATCTAATTAGCTGGTCATGTTGCACTGCTGGTGCATATTTCTGCTTCCACAACTGCGCCCAGACTTCCTGTGGATGTTGCAGCCATCTCCACCACATTTTGGCTCCCATGATCTGATTCATTTTCCCCGGGTCCCGAATGCCCAGCCCTCCAAATTTTTTCGGTCGACATACCTCATCCCATCCGACAAGGGCCCATTTTTTATTTCCCTAGTGTCCCTTCCAGAGAAAGTTGCGTTGGAGACTCCTGATGGCTTTGATGACTGAGATGGGCGCGACCAAAGCAGTGAAAAGGTAAGTAGGTAAGGCTTGAAAAACTGATTTGAGCAAGACTAATCTTGCCGCAATATTCAGAGGTCGGAAAGTCCAGCTATTCAGCCTGTTAGCAATGGATAGTAAAAGGTTGTCCCAGGAGATATATCTCATCGCTTCTCCAGTTAAGGGTATTCCTAAGTAGGTGGAGGGGAGAGTGCATTTCTCTATGCCCAGAAGTCTTGAAAGGTGGTCCTGAATTGAGACCGGTGTGTTGAAAAAATAAAGTTTGGACTTTTCAAGGTTTAGCAGCATACCTGATGCATCCGTGAAGTCTGCGAGAATTGAGTTGAGATTGATTGCCTCTTTGGCCGTAGGAGTGTTCATAAGAAGGGTGTCATCGACAAACTGGCTGTGCGAGGGCGCTGAGTTCAGGTTGTGGAGTGGCAGCCCCTCAAGCGTTCCTTCTAGGACAGCTGCTTTTAGATAACGGCCAAGGCCTTATGCCATAATAACAAAGAGGAAAGGAGATAAAGGATCACCTTGCCTGATTCCCCTGGTAGAGCTGAAAGGTCACGAGGGTGTGCCATTGACAAGAATAGAGAAAAAAGATGAGGTGGTTAGCTTGAGGATCTAGTCCACCCAGATGTTCGAGAAGCCAAAGGAATCCAGAACCGACCGTAAGTAATGCCATCTTAACCTGTCAAAAGATTTTGAAAGGTCAAGTTTAATAAGCATACCTGGAGTTTTGCTGGTTTTTAAGGAGTGGATCACCTCATTAGCTAATATGACACTGTCCATAATTTGTCTCCCTTCAACGTAGCTGGATTTCTCCTTTGAGATGATAAGTGGCAGGAGCAGTTTGAGGCGATTGGCAATGGTTTTCGTGATTATCTTGTATATAACATTACATAGGGAGATTGGACGGAACTGCTTCGGATGGGTAGCCCTTTCCTCCTTGGGAATGAGGGTAATGAAGGTGGCGTTTAAGGCCAAGAGAACTTGTCCAGAAGTTCTGGATTCTTCTACTGCCAGCCAGACATCGACATTGAGCATGTCCCAACAGTGATGGAAGAAGCCCATGGTGAAGCCATCAGGTCCGGGAGATTTACCTGGGGGCATGTCCTTTACTACTAAGTCCACTTCAGCCTGAGTGATAGGCCTCATCAAAGCATTGTTCTGCTTCGAATTGATCAGACGTGGTATGTGCCTGGTGACTTTTTGGATGGCCTCCCCCTTGCTTGTGTTTGGCTCTGTTAGGAGATCTTGATAGAAGGTGTTGAGGGCTTTCGTTATTTTGTCATGCTCTTTTATTGGGACCCCTTGATCGTCCTCCAATTGGGAGATTCGGTTGATGTGTCTTCGGTACGTCATCGCCCTGTGGAAAATTTTTGTGTTGCGCTCCCCTTCCTTGAGCCATTGGACCCTAGATTTTTGCCTCCACAAGATCTCTTCTTGTTCTCTGCAGGTCTCTAGTTTCATTAGCAGCTGATCCTCTTCCCGCGCTAGGTCCTGCGATCGATTCCCTGCTATGAAAGTACGCTGGAGTTCTTCAAGTTGTCCTTCTATTTCCTGCTTTCTAAGGAGAATGTCTCCAAAAGTGGATTTGTTCCATTGTTTTAGGTACCATTTGAAATTCTTGAGGTGCTGTTGGAGTTTGTACATATGAGTGTCATACTCAATTTCTGCTTGGGCCCACCAGGAATGAGCTAATTGATGGAATTCTGGGTGAGAGAGCCAGAACTTTTCAAAACTGAAAGGCTTGGGCCTAGGTGGAAAACCCGGGTCCATGCAGAAGACAATGGGCTAGTGGTCTGACCCTGCTTTTGGGACAATGTTTGCTTCCAAAGCCTGGTCACTTTCAAGAAGCACCTCTGTCACTATAAAGCGGTCCAGTCTGCAAGCCATGTACTGTTTCCCTATTCTTTTGTTGGACCAGGTAAAGATTCCATTCCGGGTTTCCATGTCAACCAAGTTCAATTGTTCTATTAGGGTTTTGAACATACCACTATCCGGTTCTAATCTTTTTGAGCCTCCTACTTTTTCTTCCAACGTTAAGATCATGTTAAAATCACCTCTGATTATCCAGTGCGGAGTGTGTATGAGGGTTTGAACATATTGAAGAGATTGAATAAATCTTTCCTTGTCTTGCATGGACTACGGGCCATATACGTTTGTGATAGCGCCATCCTTGGATGAAGCCACCTCCTTGTAAAGAGTTGTTAGAGTCTTTCTGGTGGAGAGGGGATGAAGCAGAGTGACCACCTGCGGGTTCCAAAGTATGGCTAGTCCTCCTGCTTCCCTCACTGAGTCTTGGTAAAGAAACTCCCCATTCTTCCAGCTGTTTCAGAAGATGTTCTCCGCCTCCCTACCTGCACATTTGGTTTCCTGCAATAATAAGATATCTGGATTCTCTGTTTTGATACAGTCTCGGAGGATCTGTTGCTTGGATCTTCCATTAAGTCCCCTGATATTCCATGATATTATCTTCATCATGCGGACNGGGGGGGGGGTGGAGATATTCCTCCGAAAGTCTCTGTATCTGTCCAGAGTTGATCATTAAGTGCCCTGCTTCCTTAATGAGTTGCTAGGCTGGTTTGCGGCCATGCCTTTTGTTTTCCTTGGTAATTTTTTTTGCTCTTTGTGCGTGTCTGTCGCTATGCCCAACCTAGCTGTTGATCCCGCGGTTGAGTTGGTGAACACTTTATGCACTTTCCTTAGCTGGTCCATTGGGAGGTGTTGTAGATCCTTCTGATTAAGTGCTTCTTCCAGTTGTTCCAGGTCAATATCTGCCAGATCCGTTTCATCCATGATCATGATAGTGTCTTCTTCCCTGTCAGATTGAGTTGGCTGAGTTGAAACCTTTGGATGTGTTGCCTGTGGCACTTCCGGGCCCTTTCCTTTTCCTTGCTCTGTTCCTTGGGGATGGTTCTGTGAATTTGTCTCTTTCGAAAGCTGGTTCAGGGCATCAAAAGAGTTCTTGGAGGGGGCCTTAGGGGTCGCGCTCTGGTTCTGTTTTTTTGGAGGGTTCTTCCTCTTGCCTGTAACTTTGGTAAAGTCGTCCTTTTTCTTGGATTCAGAGGGCTTAGGGGCTGGGGTATTCAGGGGCAGTCCCTGAACAGATGACCGTTCTTATGGCATTTTCGACATCGAAAGGGTATATGCTCGTAGTCGATTGTTTGATTCCAGACCTTGTCCTGGTATTCTAAAGTGATGGAGCCCGGCAAGGCCTTTGAGATGTCCATATATATGCAGATGCAGGCGTATGATGTATACTTTCGTATCTTTGTGGCCTCTGAAGCCTTGACGTATTGACCCACTGTGTTCCCTATGCCCATGAGTATTTCTTCTAGCCAAAATTCCTGGGGAAGGGAGTAGAGCCTGATCCAAACCGGGGCTCTTGTGAAGTCTTCTTGTTCTGGGTTAAATCTATCAGTACAGAACCTTAGAAAGAGGCCCGCTGAGTTATAAAAGTATGGTCCATTGTCAAATATTCTGTCTTTGTCTTCCAGATTGTATAGTATGATTGTGAAAAAACCCTTGGAGCTGAGCTGAACCTCATAGTCTCCTTTAGGGTTCCACCAGTCTTTAATCCAGCGAGTGAGATCTCTCTCAGTCGGCCAGAGGCCTAAGAATTTACCTATTAGTGTGTGTTCCATCATAAACTGGGTGTGTTCCCCCACCCTAGTCGATTTTATTTGGTACAGAGGCGGTTTATCCAGTTGGGGGATGCACTTAGCTGGAAGCCAGTTTTTGGAAGCTTGCGCGTGAGATGTGCTGGGGTCCAATTCCATTTCTTTGCTGGAGACTTGTTCCTGGGTAAACAGCTTCTCCCTCATGTGCATCGGTGGTTCGAAGGCCGGCCTTTTAGCGCAGGACACGGCCTTGTCGTTAGTTGTGATGTCGCTGTACGAGGGGGGTTTCCCCCCCTCCCCCGAGCCCATTGAGAGGCTGACAGGAATCGTGCCGAGCTCTAGTCTGCAGATCGATGAAGTTAGCGGTCAGTGCTCTGGCGTCAGAGCAAGCATCAGGCAAACACGGGTTTTTGGAAATTCGGCGCGCTAGGGTTTGTTTCCTAGTTGCAGAGCGTTAAAATGGATATATATTTACTCTTCACATTAAGCATACATGATTTAAACAATTTGTAAATCTTATCTAAAATCTTTAAAAAAATTAAAGAGAAAAATTGTGTTCTTGGTAAAAAAAAGCGAGTTAGAGTTAGATAATAATCTGAAAATAAATATAGAACTGTGTATGAAGAAAGTTCACAAATCTCCATATTAAATTATTCTTCCAATGAAATAATTATCTCCTTGTGGATAAAGTCTCAAATCCTTCAGGTGAAAATCTCCTTATGGATAAGGTCCTAAATCCTTTAGGTGAAATTATCATCCTAGGTGAAATTATCATCCTAGGTGATGTTATTGTGTTCTTGGTAAAACAAATTGTGTGTTAGAGTTAAATATAATAATATGAAAATAAATATAGAACTGTTTATGAAAAAAATTCACAAATCTCCATACTAAGTCATTCTTCCAATGAAATACTTATCTCCTTGTGGATAAAGTCTTAAATCCTTCAGGTGAAATTCTTCTTGTGGATAAGGTCCCAAATCCTTTATAAATTCTCATTTCATGTCATGTTATTTGATCGTATTTATACAACAATAAAATACTAATCTCCTCAGCAGTAAAATACTTCTATCCTCTTCTACAGTGGTCATATAATCAAATTCCATGATGCCCTTTCAAACTAAATGACTCATAAATCTCCATTATAATCCATTCTTCAAAAAAACTACTTATATCTAAAAAAGTTCACAAATATCCATTTTAAAAACCATTCTTATGGAAAATACTTATCTCTTATTTCTGCGATGTAATAGATGTTCTCATATAGTCTTGCATGTGAAGAAAACACAAATCTGGACATGTATATTAAGTCATTCTTCAAAAACAATTTAAATGGAATGTATTCATATTAGATATAATAAAATTCTCTTTGAAATTATGTGTGAGCTATCCCACATTGTAAAATCCCTCCTTGTTACGACAACCACTCTGATAACAGGTGAATTTTTTTTTTTTTTTTTTTTTTAAAAGTGTGTGCGCGTGTGTAGAAAGGAAACAAACACACTTGACTCTACGTTGCCACCCGACGACTAACAAGACGCAACCACGATGATCACAACAAGAAGACATAAGGCGCTCAACAAGTGACTGCAAGCATTAACGATCATAGATATAAGGCGCACAACACAAACATTTAACGAAAAACTCAGTTATGCACAGTACGAACACAGAAGGAAGAATCCATAGTAGTAGATTTTACTATTTCTGCACAGGAAAGTAGGGCGTTTAATCTTAGTTCTCCGCTCCGGAGAGAGAGAAGGTCAGATAGGCTCCTGGCCGACTGCTCAGGCAGAAACTAGTAATCTCCATAAGGTGTGTCGCGAGATTGGAAACCCTTCCTTTAAAGGGCCCAAGACTCTTGATACGGCACAAGATTCTTTACACAAAAATAATCACACACACAGACTTATATACTAGGCTACAAGGAGGTATCTACATCCCGCCCGACACAACTAACCCCGTACTCAAATGAATCAACCAAGTACAACAATAATTAAACGCACAACCGCAACCTCTATGGAAGGCACAAGGCATAAGGATTCAGACAACGACCCACCAAGTTCAGCATTATATAAATGAACACGAAACCTCATTACTAAAACATAATAGTCTATGGTGCTTAGTTCAAGAAACCTCGTATTTTATAAATCATCATTAACTAAAGAATCGATACCATTATGATGAGACCACAACGCCATTATATTTCATATGATATCTAACACTAAAATTACATTTTAGTTTATATGGTCTTAACATTACCCTTGTATAATTCAACGATATCTTGCCATGGCATTACTCCTTACACATCACCATAACATTAATTTACAGTAAAGTACCAAGGCCATAATACAATGTTACCATAACTTGGAAAATTAGATAACAATCAACAGTACAATTATAGGTTAACTAACCCTAACAATACCTTTTTATTTATTACAAGAACATTTCTTGACATAATTCAAGACTATATTAAAAATTCATTACCCCTATGATTTGCAACCACCACCTAATACAAGGAGTTTCCTTCCTTAATTGATTACATAAGGTCATTCCTCATTCCACAGTAATAAGCATGATAATTTATTATCATTAGTGAAAGTACTACTTTGCCCTAACATAATAATCAAAACTTAACCATTTCCTACCCTTCCTAACAAATGATAATGGTAAAAATAAGGGACATTATTATTGAAAGGAAATGAAGGAAGGAGACATTACTAAATAACGAACCAAAATAACAATACTAAATAAGAAACTAAATAACATTATAAACTAAAATAACATTACTAAAATAAAGGAACTAAAATGACGCTTCTAAATAATGAAACTAAAATACTTTATGGTGCAAGAACATTACATTTGCAGCTCATCATAGTGGCCTGGAATCTAGTTACTACCATAATCCTTGGCATTTACGTTTAACAAGACCATACCAGAACATTCCATAAAGCAACACGAACGACGAACTTAAGCGACCCAAGCACTATTAAACAAGAAAGAAGATTTAACAACTAAACTGCCAATCAATTCAACCATGGTATTGCTGTTATAATCACCAATAAAGGGGGTACGATAGTTAGGTTAATTACTGTTGTAGTCACCCAATTGAAAATAGGGACTACTATAAAAAGCCAGACCATTGTTTACTCATTAATTCCAGGAATCCACCCGAGAAACCGCCACTTCCCTTTAAGGTCGCTTCCATCCTGACATCTCACAGGTGGACAAACTAGAGGCCTTGCTCATTCATAACATCACAAGGATAAATTACAGCTTGGGTTGGAAAACCTTACACGGTCTGAGTAAAACGCAATAAATTAAATGTATAAAAACAATATTCGATCCTTCAGACATAGCGCACCGGTAAAATGGTTTTAAAGGTTAAGATGGCAGTAAAGACTTCCATGGGGGACACACGCAGTCGAAGCCCAGAGATGTAGGGGAAATAACAAAAGGGGTAAAATGATAATAGTAGCGGGATCATATGGTTGTGGGGGTCCTCCACAAAGTCGGAGAGATATACAACCCCTCAAAAATGCAGACTTGGTGGTCGAACTTGCATGGGTAACCTCCACAATCGTGAAGAAAAGTAAACACGAAACGCAGAGGTAAAATAACACAATCGCAGAGAAGGTAACAACAAAGCGCAGCTTAAATGAGGTCAACCGGAGGGGAAACTCGCCATCAATCACCATGTAATCGTTGTGTGGAAAGCTGGAAAATTTTGTGTCAAAGGGCGGACAGTCAACACCTAGAATTGCCTCCAAGGCAATTGGCAGAAGGGAAAGGATTATTTAAATAAAAACAAGGTCACAGTTTGCGAGGCTCAAAGTGAAGATTTAGAATCAGTGCAGTACTCGGATTTAACCTTGTCCTTAGTGGGCGCAAAAATTACATAAGGTAAAACAACACGACGAAGATAAATCCTGAGTCTAAAGGGTAAAATTGAAAATAAGGATGAAGATGGCAATGTTTGGCAGAACCGGCACATGACATAGCTTGGGCATGTAGTAAGAGATAATCATTCCTTCACGACTGGTCTGATTCCCTGCTCAATAAATCTGAAGAACGACCCAAGGTTGGGCACACAGCCAAGCCACGCATTGGCTCACAGTCATCTACAAGTTCACTGAAAACGTAACCAACAATGTGTTCTGGTGACGTCAATCGTTGGGGTAAGATGGGAGGACAAAAATTACACAGCAACATCATGGGTTAATGCAGGAAGAGGGAAGAATGAAATCACCCTCCCTTTTTTTCCTTTATCTATTAAAAACAGAGGGAAAATTTTTATTACAGTGGCATAATTTTTCTTCCATCTATTAAAAATTATGGCATAATTTTTCTTTTATTATAGCGGCATGATTTTTCTTTTATCTATTAAAAACAGAGTGGAAAAATTTTATCTGTACAAGATTGCGGCAGTAATACTGTATCGCGTGATAATTTAAATTAAAAACTACAGTTACAACAGTCATCATTGGGAGGGTCGGGTAAGTAAATAAAATAGCCCAACAATCTAATTACCCCAATAAATCGATCCCAGCAAATCATCATGCATTCCAATTTACTAAAATACAAATCATACCATTGCCTTACTCTCACCTCGAACGATGACCGCTCACTCCATGTCACTCCTACTCGTCGACCGTAGAGACTACACCGGTACCTCCCAGCCAATTGCTAGGGGTACTTTGCTTCCCCCTTAGCCCCCCGAGCTGCAAAGGGGCCACACACTATCCAAATGGTAGATCTAGCTTCCTAGTTCACCTCGCAAGGCTGAGCTACCACTCCTTTCCGAGATGGAAAATCCCAACTCCTCACAAGCAATCAGTCAAGTCACAATCCCCGCAGCGTAACGTTACGCTAATAACTGGTCCCTTTCCTCCTCATCTTCCTTTTCTTTTATAGAGTTTTCGAGACCCACCAACTTTCCTAAATCACATTTTTTATTAAGTTTCAATAAAATATTATGAATACTCTCCATCGCACAAGTGTCGTCCATCCCCCTCTTTCCTCAAGTAATTATTTTATTTAATTTATTAAATTCCTCATTTCCCTCACCCACCTATAATCTCTCCTAAATTTACTCCAATGTGTTCATATATCCCCTTACAAGCTTTTAGTAAATTTCCCTAAAATGAAGTTGCTAAATTTAGTTCATTTTAGGAAGTTCTTAATTGCAGATTCCTTACTATGTTGACTTTGCTTTTTACCCTAT